>QFDX01001400.1:0-18026 GCA_003315875.1 Lactifluus piperatus
ATACACATTTGACGTACAGCACCCACGACAATGATCTACTTACGACACCTTGGAAATACCCAGCGACGGAAAGATAGTAATGATAGCAACTATACCTTTTCTGTGAACCCGTGCGATACAGAATATGAGAATATATCCGATTTCTGATCTTGTCAAGAGGTGGAGCGCTGGCCCCCCCTGCAGGTTTCATATACGCCCACGCCGTATATGCTGCTATGGTTGGAAATTGTGCATTCTAGAGTTTATTCCCGTTGCTTTGAACGGGCTGGCCCTGTCCAGCCTACTAGAACTGCGGAGCTTTGCAAATAACAACGACCAAGGTCTTCGATGGCCTGACGGCACTCGGATGCCTCGGAGTATCAGAAAACAAGCCCTCGACAACCCGAAGGGATTGCTAGGCGTCTCGCACAGGCGCGAGACCAGCGCCAAAATCTCGGACAGACACCTCCATACAATACAAGCTCGACCAATTTCCAAAATCGAACGCCGCGTGGTGATGGAATCTCGGGTACAGTAGTCGTGTTCACCCGGCCACTTTAACGCACGCGAGGGCTGGCCTATTGCCAACCGCCTGAAAAAGCTGCCAGTGTAGAATGGGTAGCACATGGCGATTTTATGGAGGTCCATGGATGGTTGAGCACGTCGTCCAAAGATGGATGCGCGGAGGGCTGCATCCGCATGGAGCATGCGTCATAAAAATTTATTGCGCTCCTTTGCCCATGACAACAGAAAAGCAACCAACAATGATGAGATAAAAATAAAAAAAGAAAACAAACGAGCGAGCGAACGAACAGAAAACAAACCCGGGCTCGAGGGTATATATCGCACCTCTACTGACTAGGCTGGGAAACGGAAGGTCTGTTGACGAGTCCAGAGGCCTCGCGCAACACGTCTGCCGTGGGGGCCGTCAAAAACGGCACTCGCCCACGTATGAGTGAGAACACCACGATGTCGGGGCCCCACATGTTTACCGAGGGACCCGCGTACGGTACCGATGCGAATGCGGTGTTGATGCGAAGCCACTCTGCTGCGGAGCTGTACTGTCGCTCACACCAACGTACCACGAGCGCTCGGCCCCACAGCATGGGAACGACAGCCGCGAAGCGAGAGAAAAAAGAAAGAAAAAGCCCGTCAGGTTGCAGACGCCCATCAACGGCTGTGCCAGTGGAAACAAATTTGCCTCTCTCACGTTCTTCCATCCATCTGTGCTGTGAGATTGATCTACATGAACATTGTGCCCCCCGATGGGAAGTTATAGAGTGATATACGATAGAATTTTAGTGCAGGGAAGATGGGGGTCGTGATGAGATGGGTGTTGCGTTGCATTGACACCGTACGGGCAAGTTGTTGGGCGAATGGACGCACCTCGCGTTCCCTCGGCATACTCTTCTAATGAAAAAGGTTTTGTGGGAAGCGTAGTTTTCCACCTCCAGGAGCTCTAATTCGTGGGTCGGCTGTGAAGAATTAGGTCAAGTGATTAGATCTCTGATTATGTCACGCATGTAAGTGGCATCCTATCGCCCATAACCCACTGGTACATCACCCGCGCGAACATAATGCCTCTCATTGAAGTATGCTTTAACATTCATTAACTAATATATTTCCCTGACGATCCCGGTTCCAGGTCATTGCTAACGATCGCTTGGGGACAAAAGGTCCAGCGTTTCTTATAGAGGTTGTCGCAAGTCCTGATTCTCTGTCCAGTACGTGTCAAATGCAGCCCAGACGACACAGTTGGCGATCTCAAGAAGCTCATCGCCGCACAAACCGGTACGAATTGGCGGAAGATTGAGCTCAAGAAATGGTTCGCAACAAATTCTGTGCTTACCTCCTCTGCCATACATTGTTGACCCGAACCCGACCGAATGCCCAGGTACACCATCTTCAAGGATCATATAACCCTTGCAGACTATGAAATTCACGATGGGATGAGTCTCGAGATGTATTACAGCTAGGTCCCGTTTGACCAGGCATGTGTCATCACGATGTGGTTATAGTCTCATGTACTTTACATCTTGTATCCCGTTTGCCCTCCGATTTCAGCAATCTCATTTCACGTTTCACGTTTCTGCGGAGTCATTACCTCGCTGCATCTTCTTACAAAGCGCGACGAACTGCAATATGCAATAAGGTAGGTAGTAAATTTACAAATCGAAGCATCCCAAGTACAAGTACAATCGAAACATTGCTGCAAAAGTCTGCACGACATCCCAAAGCATAGAAACCATATACATTGTACGACCCAAAGCTCAAATCAGTCAATCATCAAGGGTGAGATCAATGACCTCTCCGGCCACCCCTCCCACTACGATTGGGGAGGGAGATCTCAACTCATTTTTGACGGTTGAGCCGGATCTCTCAACAGTTAACGAGTCTAGTTCATCCTATGCGTGCAGTCGTTAGGCAATTGATGAAAACATAACTTACCCCAACTAACCTGAAGTGCCCGAATGCGCTGTGCGCGAGCGCCAGTATCTTCCTTCTTGACAGTGGGTCTCTTTGATGGACCAGCCGTGGCAGATGATTCATCCTCCCGGCTACGCTTCCTGTCGTTCACCTGGAATTCTCCGCCACTTCGAGTGCCTACATCTTGTTCGGTAATAATGCCTTGAGCCTTCAATATTTCTGGCAAAGCCTTAGTAATAGCTCAGGTAAGTAGAAGTAGAGGAGATGAACTACCTCTGGGGCGATAGAAGATCTTGATAGACATATAGGGTGCGGTGATGGGGTCGAGATAGGTTGAGACAACGCCATAGGGGTTTCTACGTAGTTCTTCGTCTGCAGTGCTGGATGTGGCCAATGAGTGGTGAACTCAAGGAAATTCGAAACGCGTAACTAGGGGGATCTACCTACCTGACATGATGCCATCCCGCCTTCTTGCTGCGTTCCGATATGCGTCCTTCGTGTAGTGCTGGATCCGGTAAATCAACGGGGCCTGTATACTGCAACGTCTTGCTTCGAAATGCCCGGATTTCTATTGTCCCCATCTCAGGAACGACGGGGGCGTTTTCCAAGTCAGGGTCTCCAGCGTTCAATGAGTATCGGAGAGGGGGCCGAAAGGACAAGAACATACCGACAAGTTCGAGTTCCTGAAACTTGAAAGGAAAGATACTATGCAAGCCCTTGTAAATTCCTGTTAAATCGCCACTCTGTCCAACCTGGAGCGCGGTCTTGAAGACCTCTATACCGTCGATGTGCAAGTGGATGGCAAGCGGAAGGTCAAGCATCTTGTTCGTCAACGCAATTTTGAATCTCTAGATTGCAATTTATTAATAAGTTAGTTTTACCCGCTTGCCAGTGTGTCTCTTATCGACAGGGACTAGCAACGCTCACCTTCCCAGCCTGACTCGCCACGAACGCCGTCGCAGAAGTCCCATGCACGTGTTTGACATCATACAATTCCAACTCCACCCCATCGCATACGACGGCAATGTTCAAGCCTGGAAGTTTCAGAGGCATGGAAATTCAGTGTAAGATGGGCTTTGAGAAATGAGAACAGGACGGCAACTTGCACAACCCCTGTATAAACTGTGGCAACTGGCACCATGTTTAACCCGGGCCGTGGCGGTCGGACGCCGGACGTCACGGTGCCAGTGCCAAACAGTCCGATCGATGGCTCCAAACGCTTGCTCGCTATCAATGCCCTAGTGCAACCTTTTTATTGTGGTAAAACAAAGAGAAATATATATGTTTTTGTTGTAGATAGTGTACGCGCTCCTTGGCGCCGTGAGTGAGTTCAGGTTGGAGTCGGAGTCGTCGTCGAGAAAGAGAAAGCAAAGCAGACCCTAAACGCGAGAGGGAAACTTAGCACAGAACAGAAGGGTATACTGTAGGGCTAGGGCTAGGGCGGTAACTTTCTTTCCCGCCTTTCATTGTAATTATCCTGTACTTAAATACAAATGCCTTGGTACCTATCAAATCCGAACATCGCGGGTATAATGGTAAGTAACAAGAGCTAAAAGGGCGATATGTAAGAAAACATGAGGCATGAGACCGAGGCGTAGGACATTCGTGGCCGAGGTGGCGAAAAGGTGTGGTTCCAGGCGCAGTCGAAAGGGTGACCTTACAATAGGATAAGGATGCGTCCCGTGTACAGTAACTAGCTTCACGCAGAAAACGCGTGCAGATCAACCTGACATACATCCCAGATCAATAAAAATATCCTACCGTTGACGGGACCAAGGATACTCACCAGTTCAATCGCAGCATTCAGTTTTGCCTCGACTGCCACACAAACGCTATTGTCCACCCTGCTATCGTCGAGCTGAAGACACGAAGAACATCCGGACGCGCTTTTATGGGTCGCCAGACCACGTTCGAATGCTACTCGATCAGTGATCGTCTTGGGCGATGGCCGATCCGTCGCCCTCTGGAGGAACTGGGTGTACCACCATCTGGGCACAGTTTGGAGTTCCGGAGTGTCGTACCTGCCAATGCTGGTCGACCCACTACAGCTTCTTGTGATTGGGGGCATGCCCCGGGAAAGCTTCGTCTGGATGCAACGCTTTACAACATTGGTGCATTCCTTTCGATACTGCCACAGTCTGAAAAGAGCGGCTCCCGATATGAAGTTCAAGTCTTCACCAAATTCACGGAAATTCATCGTGCGTTCTAGCGTCAGCCGTGCAGCGACTAAGGCTTCTTCCCTGAGATCATAACGGCTTGCGATACCATATGCGCGGAAAGAATTTTGAACAGTGATCAGTGGAGTTGGATGTCCCTTTAATAAGGTACGGATGCAAGTCGCAGTGGCATCCATCTGGTACTTTTGACAAGCGGCGAGAAGGGAGAGAGCGTCTTCGAATGTCCTGGGAATGCAGGGACCCACGGGATACAGCATTGTAAGTAGGCCATGCAGGGTCTTCGCATCCTCGGCCAGTGGGATCACCGGAGTGCATTTCTCCTGTTCGTGGGGTAAAGGTTCTGAAGCCGTGAACATATGTTCGAAGACAGTGGACGCAATGGCAAGGACGGTCTTGTGAACGTGGAAATCTACTTGATCGCAGGACCGTACTATCACATCCGAATCCTTACGGTCGAATGGCGCGCCAAAATCTTTAGGTGGGTCGTCAGAGGGCTGAGGATCGATGTGAGTTTCCGACGAGTCGTTCAGGAGCGACAGTAATTTTTTGTGCATCTGGAAAAAATCGATCGAATCGTCGTCGTACCGTTGTCCATATGCAAATGGAGAATGGTGGACTTGCCTTGGTAAAACTACTATTCACGTGCCCCTCAAGGCATTTGAACAAACGGCAGAGGTCCAACCGTATGGGGGTCTTACACAATGCACAATGAAATCCTCCTTGTGACAACACGATCTCAACGAAATCCTGGTAATTCATCAAAGCAAAGTTGCTCGTGACTTGTCGTGTAAATCGGAGGAACGGCTCTTGGGAATGAATCACGGTTTTTGGGCAGCAACGTTCGTCATCGAGCGATGTGGCTCTCCAGCTACCAAGGTTCCCAACCTCCCGAATACAATCTTCAACTCCAATTCCTATCGCCTGAAAAGCCACTTTCCGGTGTTTCCACAGTGCTTTGAGCGCGGGGCCCGACGCCTGGCGGAGGCTTGCTCCGTAGGCTTCGATGGTTTGTGGTTGGGACAGAGTTAGTCGAGCCGCTTCGAGTGCTTCTTGTTTTAGACCCTCGCCGAACGCAAGCAGGTACGCGCGGAACGCATTCTCGGTGGTAACGATGCGCGCCACACGGTGATGATCGCCGTACGTCCGGAATCTAGCCAAGACGGATGACATGCCGTATTTCCGAGCGGCGGCGAGTGTGTTGATCATGGCTTCGAGCGTATGGGGATAGACGATATCGGTCGGGTAAATGGCTGTGAGGAGACGATGCACGGTGTCGCGATCCTCGGACAGACCAAGGACGGGGAGATCGTCATGGTCCCGTTTATCGCGCGTAATTCCGAGAAGCGCAGCAACGTTATCATCATCACGGTTGCCTGGAGGCGGGTGGTCGGAGGTATCAGATGAGGGCGCATCGTCGGAAAGTAACCTGTCAAAGACAGTGGACGCTTTGATCAGAAATAACTTGTGTACTCGAAAGTCTGTTGATGTGCCACGACTTCCTTCCAGCGGTGCAGAGATGGGTGTGAACACAGGCGCCGAACGAAGGATGATATCTGCATCTGAATCATCGAATGGGGGCCCAAAGTCGATATAGATACAGTCGCAAAGCGGGGACATGATTCGTACGTGCGAATACAAAGGTATCAGTCCTCCATGTAGCATTATCGATCAAAAGCAGTCACGGTGAATAGTAGGCCGCAGCGGCGGCCGCACGGCGTGAACGTGCCGCGAAGTTGGAGATATGCGTCAGGGGGATCATATTTAGGTTCTGTCCATATGAGGAGCGTCCGCATATGGTATGCTGAGCTGCGGAAGCAAACGAAATAAACAAATTTCAAGATTTTGGCAGCGTCACCCTGCTGCTCACCCAGCTAAACCACCCTCGTCGTCTAGGTTGCTCCACTTCTTTCTCACGATCCATCACGCGCCTAGTAACGAATTGTTCCTCGAGTGCCTCTCGGCGTTCCCGCGCACCATCTATGTGCCGTTCGACAAACCGTACGAGCCGAGCCTCAGCCCAGCGCATCAACATACCCTCTCGCTCCCACACGCTCGTCGTCCAAACCGCTAGCGGCGTCCGTTTTGCTTGGTCGGAATCGACATTGGAGGTGGCTGAGCTGTTCGCCGGGGCAGACCGGGGACGTTCATACGCGATGCCAAGACGCGCAGCGATGCGAGCCCAAAGGGTGCGGTGGTGCGCAAGGCGGTGCGCAAGGACGACGTCGGTGAACACGCGGTCGCCCACAACGACGATCTCGTGAGGTGCGAGGTCAGGGAGCGCTGAGAGGGCGGCGGAAGCGCAGGAATAGGAAGGTTTTAACGCAGCGTGGAGCAGGATTGGTGCTCGCAGGTGGTAGGCGACAGATTCGGCTTGTAGCTGAGCCGAGTCGTCACGCGTGCCTGCCGAATTGGACACGACAAGGACGTGGGAGGGCCCAAAGGCGTGTAGAGCTGAGGACCAGGCGGCCTTGGGCGGGACGTCACGTGAGACGGACGGTAGAGGTTGCTAGAAGCATGGAGATTACCTTTAACTCTGGAACCAGCTTGTCATGATGAGGAAGGGTCTCAAGGGGAGCGTAAGCATATCTGCGGTGGGGGGTACGAAGACAAAAACGGACTAGACAATTGTCCTTGTCAAATATTGCACCGCGGTAACCCGCATCTCGCAAGGCGGTAAAGTTGAGATGGCGAATATCAGGCTGGAACGACAAGTTTATGCATAGGTTGGCAATATAATGGAATCGGACACACGCACGAGAGTAATAGAGGGAAGGATGAGGCGGGGGTTGAGGAGAGCGTATAGAGGAACGAGGGTACCAGGCAAGTTGAATGACATTAATGACAAAGGGCATGTTCTCACGACCATGGCTACGACAGCCCACATGGGAGGACGACTACGTGTGTGTCGCTTGCTCACAATATACTGTAATATCGGGTTGATTCCGAGATCTTGCAAGGCACCGCCACACAAGCAATCAATGAAAAGGAAAGATCCGCATGTTGAAACGAAAGAGCAAGAGAGTAGAGTATATGTATGAGGGACACAGTACCCGAACTTGTCAAAAAGAGAGAAAATATTTGTTAAACGAGGGACGCAAATGGTGCCTGACTTGTACTGATTGATGCGGTACCTGATACTATACCATCTCTAAAAACTAGCAATAATCCCCGTTGGTCTCTCTTAGCCGCACTTATCCCCCCCCTTCCTTCCTCTCCCCTTCTTTCCGCGGCCGGACTCACTCTTCTCACTCTTGGCCTCTGTGCCATCTATACTTTCCTTCTCTATGGCTTCAAGACCGATAACATCTCGTGCAGGTCGTCCAACAACCTCGGGGGCTCCCTACGATCCCTCCCTTGACACCCTCACTGACCGTGATCCTCAGTATACATATTCTCAAGAGTTCTCAGCAGAGGATGAAGGGGAGGAGAGTGATGATGGAAATGTCTTTGCTTTCCTTCCTCCTTCCTCAGCGGGCCCTACCCAACCATCACCCGTCTCGCTCCTCCCAGATTCACCTTGGCAGTCTCATATAACACCACCCCAAGCATCCTCGCGACAACCATTAGCACACAAATTCTTCCCCTCCGACACCCCTTCTCCAACATCCCCTCCTCCAATTTATCCCATAGTCGACCCTCTCGTTCACTCACCTCCCACATTCATACCACCCGCTTCCACTCCCTATAACCCACACGCCGGCACATCTACAACCTTTTTCCCGTTTGCCGGCACCGTTGATTCCCCATGCCCTTCTACAGGCGATACTCAAGACGCTCATTCCTTCTCAATTGAAAATGGCTTTCGTCTCCGCAACTTTGGACGCTTGTCCACTGCTACCACTCGCGTCACAACCACCACATCCTCCCAACCCCCTTTCGAGCTTAAGCCTCATGACCTTCCTGTCCACGAAAAATCACAAACCTCAACCTCCCAATCAGATTTGTCTACCTTTGATGTCGATGGTGCGGATAGTGTGTCCATAAAGTGCGTTTATCCCCTCTTCCCCTTAACTCCCACTGACTCCTCAGAAGGATGAAGTTCGATTTCGGTACGCTTCAGGAGGAAGACAGTCCGTATCCGGAAGTTCGGGCATCAGTTTCCAACACTGACGATCCCGACCTGCCAACGCTAACCATACGGATGTGGTTCGTTGGCCTTTCCCTCTCCCTTATCGGAAGGTGCCTTCCCCTCCCCTCTCTTTTATTCCTCACCCTTTCTCACTATCTTTTTCTTTTCCGCAATTCTAGTGCCATGAATATTTTTTTCAACTTCCGCCAACCTGCCCCGCTTGTCGTTCCGATTGTCCTACTTCTCGTTGCCCATCCCATTGGCAAAGGTTTACACTATTCCCTCCCAATCACTATTTATCGCCTTCCTCGCTTCCTTGGCGGTGCCCGATTTTCTCTAAACCCAGGTCCATGGAATATCAAGGAGCACGTTCTCGTCTTCGTCATGACCAATGTGGCTGTCGGCCCCGCTTATGCTCTCAACGCAGTCGTAGTGGCTGAGCATTACTACAAACTTCATCTTGGCTTTGGCTTTAGTATTGTTCTAATCCTAGCCACCCAGTTGACCGGTTTTGGCCTCGCCGGTCTATGCAGGAGGTTCTTGGTCTGGCCCGCAAGTATGGTGTGGCCCCAGAACCTTTATACGTGCGCCTTGCTCAACACTCTACACGCTGAGGAAGAAGAAAATGTCGGTATCGGTCGCTTCCGCTACTTCATGTATGTTTTCGTCGGTGCTTTCTTTTTCTTCTTCCTCCCTGGTTATCTCTTCCAAGCACTCGCTTATTTCACCTGGATTTGCTGGATCGCCCCGAACAACGTCCCACTTAATCAGGCCTTTGGTATGGTCAGTGGCCTAGGGATGAGTGTCATCACGTTTGACTGGACTGCTATCGCATGGATTGGGAGTCCCTTCATCGTGCCCTGGTGGGCCGAGGTGCACATATTCACCGGCTTTGTTCTATTTTACTGGATCCTCACGCCCATCTTGTACTACACGAACGTACGTGTTGGCCTTGCCTTCCCCTCTGGTTATCCTCACGTGACTCTTAGACTTGGTATCTTGCACACTTCCCGATGTTCGGCAACAAACCCTATGATCGCTTCGGCAACACCTACAAGGTGTCTCGAGTGCTCACCGCACAGGATACCTTTAATCTGACCGCATACGAGGAGTACTCACCCCTCTATCTGCCTGCGGCGTTTGCGGTGACCTATCTTCTCGCATTCGCTTTGAGTACTTGTGTGATCGTGCACACTTTGTTGTACCATGGCCGCACCCTTCTCAATGGCTTTAAGCGCATTCGCGTCGAAGCCGATGATATTCACTTCAAGTTGATGCAAAACTACCCAGAGGTACCAGACTGGTGGTATGGGTCCGTGTTCGTGTTCTTCTTCTGCTTGGCGGTCGTTGCTGTCGAGGTACGTCCCGTTACCGGGCCTTGCGTGCTGGACAGGTACCGAATTATTATGACATAGGTTTGGGACACGGGTATGCCCGTTTGGGTATTATTATTCTCCGTCATGTTACCGGTCCTCTATGTGCTACCATCAGGCTTTATCTATGCGATGACCGGTCAAGCTGTGGGTTCACACGTTTTCACATGGTCTCACTTTATCGTTGTACTGATGTACTTCCGTGTTTGCAGATTACGGTTAACTTGCTTGCTCAAATCATTCCGGGGACATTACTACCTGGTCAGCCCCTTGCAAACATGATCTTTAAAGCGTACTCGGTGCAGACCCTCACAGTGGCCACCTCATTCGTGCAAGACCTAAAGCTTGGCCATTATATCAAGGTCCCACCTCGTGCGACTTTCATTGGTGCGCCATTTTGTGTCTTTCAGGATCCTCTGTGCTAAACCGGGTTCAGTGCAAATTGTAGCGACGTTCCTTTCGGCATTCCTTCAAGTTTTCGTCAAGACGTGGCTTTTCAGCACTATCCCAGACATTTGTTCCCCAAACCAGAAGAGCCACCTTACGTGTCCGCACAACAATGTTTTCTTCACCGCATCTGCCGTCTGGTGCGTTGTCATTTGGCAGTTTCCACGCAATAATTATTGATATCATCTCGCCGTTTCCGACCAGGGGCCTCATCGGCCCTAGTCGACAGTTCGGTCCGCATTCAATTTACAGCCCACACCTGTACGCGATCATCGTGGGCGCTGTGCTACCGCTTCCTTTTTGGTTCATACAACGTCGTCGTCCGAACTCATGGGCCAAGTCTGTGTCCACACCAGTTGTGCTACTCGGCGTGTCGTTTATTCCACCTGCGACCGGAATCAACTACTCTTCCTGGTTCGCAGTTGGGTTTGTGTTCCAGTACATCGTCCGCAGGCGAAGCTTTGCGTGGTGGAGCAATTACAATTACCTCACGGGTGCTGCGTTAGATTGCGGTCTGTATTTCATTCCCTGGATTTGTCCCGTTGCTGACCTATGTTCCGGTGGTGGACAGGCACTGCACTTTCGCTTATCACCATCTTCTTCACACTTCAGCTGCCGAGAGGAGGTTTTACAGTTAATTGGTGGGGCAACAATGTCTTCACGAACAGTGCGTTTTTGTCCTCCTTTGTTTTTCCGGTGCTGTTGACTTAATCGCCGTTGTCCGTGCACAGCCGCCGACTGGAGAGGCAAGCCGCTAATCCAGACACCACCAAACCATCCGTTTGGTCCCTCGTCTGGTTGAAGATAGTGCCCATAGCTGCTTACAACGGAACATCCCGTCTACATTTGGTGTTGTAGATAGGGAGGAAGGAGCGCGCACGCTCGTTTTGTGTATATAGATATTCGTAGCTACCATACTCTAGTACTATTACTGGTTTGTCTGTCTGTTCTGGGCTCGGAGTAGGTAGTGTTCAACTTGCAACAACCTTCAATGCGACTGGCGTATGGACCATATTTCTAACGTCCCTTGGACGGTGAAAGTTAATTCAGTCCCGGGATCCGCCTTGCAAATATTGCTTCAAGACCCCACGCTCCTTATCGCCAACTTGCGCCTTGTTATCTTTGATAGCTTTTAAGGGTGCGTTCGGATGACAGGCTTGGGAAACCTTGACCTGCCAAAATCAAAACGTTCTCGGTTTGATCCCCGAGCCTTGGGTGTTTGACAGCTATCCTTTTGGCTTTTGGCAGCCGTCACACTCTGTCACTCCTTTTGACTCCTCAGCACAAGACACGGCTTCGACGCGTATTCCAATATTTCCTCCCTCATATCTATTTATCATCTTTATAAACTAGTTCTATATACCCTATTCCTCCCCTAGTCTCTACTTGCTGGAACTAAAAATGGCCCAACTACATCAATATTGGACCTGGCAAGGAGAATTGTCACTCCTGACACACTGTCTCTCTGGCCACGAAAAAGCTGGCACCATCCCCCAAAGTGGCTATGTGGCTGATGCGCTGATGCGCTGATGATGCAGAGATGATCTGAAACCAAACAGTGATGCAGTGATGGCATGCAAGGAGCTCCACAAACCCAAGCCTCCTCCAGGCGCCAGGCTCCAGTGAGTATAGATGTATGCATAGGGACCTTGCAGAGATCACGGTGGGCCTGTATACTACACATCAACCCAGCTACAAGTGCAGCTACCTTCTTGCACTTTCCTCAGGACTTTTGTGAACCCTGAAAGTAGTGCGAGAGATACAGTTTTAAGCAATTTGCATTAATGTGACTATTTGTGACTACTGTGACTGGAGTGTGACATTGTTGCTCCACCGCGGCTTCCCAAGCCTGTCACCGACCGCGCCCTTAATTATTTGCGCATCGATATGTTTGGTTCAACTTCCTTTGTTCACACACCAGTCCACCTCACAGGGCTTTCACATAGTTCCAACCAGAGGACACACGGAATATAACAAACAGTTCTGCACGAGGCACTGAAATTGCACATACAAATTCTTTGTTTGATGTTTGACAAGGCTTTAAAGGACAACAACGTCACTGACGACTCAAATAAGATACCTCAATAGTTGCGGGTTCTATACCATCTATTCTTCTCTTGTTATTTAGTGAATTCCCCGTTTAGGGTGTCGCGCGTCCAGGCCATCTTTCGTAGCGTGGTAAGCATCGAGGAACTATAAGAGCACCTCCACGTACCTAGGGTATAGGGAGCACTCCCTGACAGTATTCCTGTTCGCCAACCACGCCAGGAATCGCTAAATGGCATAGGTAAATGGGTGTTTATATGTTAGCGTGGCTTTGGGCCAGGTGGTTCTTTAAACAGGACCATAAACAGACAACAGACCTCGACACCAAGCCCGTATCCACCATGTTCGCACGTCCCGTACTTGCGCTGATCGGTGAACCAATAATACGGTGCGGGATCAATACCCGTACGCTTGTACGCAGCGAGTAATTCATCGGTCTCCGAGATCCTCATTGAGCCCCCGACGATCTCGCCTACGCCTGGCATGAGCAAATCGCAGCTCTCAGTGAGAACAGGGAGTGGTCGGTCGTCCGCAGTGCCGGCGCTGCTACTCCTGGGCACGATCTTCTTCATGTAGAACGCCTTGAGTTCGGCGGGGAAACTGTGCAGGAAGACCGGCGTGCCGATGATGTCAGTCATCTGCCGCTCCGCCGCCTCCGCTATGTCGTCACCGACGGCGTGCGGGACCATCTTGGGCTTGCCGTCTGCTTCGGTGATCACGTTGCCGTCCGCGTCCTCAGCTTCGTGCATGATGCCGTGCTCGTTCAGCCATGCGATAGCGTCAACATAGGCGAAGCGTCTGAAGGGGCGCGCGGGCGGTGTGAAGGAAGGGTTGAGCTGCCTAATGAGCTCCGCGGTCGACTCATCCTGCAAGAGCTTGTTCACAGTCTCACAAATCTAGTCTAGAGGTCAGTGCAAGCTTGTGTGTGAAAGTTCATCGCCCCACAAGCGTTTCAATATGGTCCATGAGATCTTCAAAGGAGATGAATGCCAGCTCGGCTTCAAGGTGCGTAAATTCACTCAGATGGCGGCGCGTGTGGCTTTGGAAAGGGTGAGCACGCGAGACCCTGGCACGTAGAACAACAGATTCACCTGTTCTCCGCTCTGAAACTTTCCTGCACACAAAAGACGTCGCCCAATGAAGGGAGACATGTCTCAAGGTACAATTGTGAGCTCTGAGTAAGGAACGCAGGCTGGCCGTAATATTCCAGTTTGAAAAGCGTTGCTCCGCCTTCAACCTGCGTCTGCACAAGACACGGTGGGGTGACCTCAATGACACGGAACTCAGCGTAGACAGCACGAAACGCGGAGAGCATCGCGGCGCGGAGGCGGAGTACGCTGCTTGCGTTTTCGCCGCGCAGGACGAGATGACGAAGATCTGCTAAGATTGAAGGATCGGATTTCTGTGCAGGGGGGGGGGGGGTTAGCAACCGGTTGATCAGAAAAATGAAAAAGTGACACGCGAGGCGCACCTCGTTGAGCCGGTTGGTAAATGCATCATCTCCCCCAGGAGCGGCGCCCACGGTTCGCCAGAAATCGACGATGAGTTCATGGCCTCCGGGAGCAGTCTTGCCTTCGGGCGTCGGTTGTAACGTCCCTACCAGTTCTACTGATGACTCGATTGTCAGGGTTAACGCCGCGTACGTTTGTGCCTGTTTGTGCATGAGCAAAGCTCCCAATGGACGAGGGAGATGGTAACGCACAGGCACGCCAGAGAGTACGGCTTGTAAGTATCCGGTACCATCTCGAAGGACAATAAATATAATGTCTTTCTGAGAGCGTAAGCGGTGCACCCAGCCAAAAACACGGACGCGCTTTCTGCGCAAGGGGTCGAGGTTCAGAATCTTTGCCTATGGATGGTCGATAATGGGATCGATCCCTTCGTACAAGTGCCACAGTGCGTACCCTTATCGCTGTGGGCAGAGTAGCGTCCTCGACCAATTGGATCTTCCTGCTTTCTTCAAGAAGTCGCTCACGTTTCTCTTGATCTTCCCCCCTGGCTCGAGCCTCGCGTTCTGCAAGCTCCTCAGCTTTCTTGCGTTTCTTCTCGAGACCATCCGCGCCCTTCTTCGCCTTCTTGAGTGCGCTCTGGGTTGGTTCTTCGTAATCTGCACTTGGATCTTTTCGTATTAGCACCGTCACGCTTTGGCCCTGGGTAAACAGGGCGTATGCAAGTGACTGATATGGAGCCTCCTGAGAGCCAACTCCAGTATCTGAGCCAGCCGTTTCATCAACGTAGATGGGGGCCATAGGTGTAGAAATTCAAGTTGCAGTGATTTGATCAGACGACTCGATGAGTTTATATGACTCGTCATATGATCGTCGATCCAGATCTAGATAAGCCTCCTCGTCTAACAGGCACAATGGTCTAACTAACCCTCTACATCTACGCCTGCGATCTTGTCACCTTTAAACTTCGTCTGCAGTTAAACGGGCAGCTCTATTATACTGCCTGAAATTTTGAGGCTACCAAGTAGTGTGGGGGCAGTGCAATAAGCAAGTTTTCATTCTCCACATCCTATTCATTACAGCGACCACCTTCAAACTACTTAACCTTCGGTAGCTCAGCTGGCAGAGTGTGGGAGTGTAGCAGATAGCACCTGTTATCCCAAGGTCGCTGGTTCAATTCCAGTCCGAAGGAAGCTCTTTTCTTGCTGCTAACGCGAGAGATCATGGAAACCGCTAACACTGGGTCAAGACAATATTGTCGATGCGATGATGACTTATTCGTGCAAGACATCAAGCCGAGCTATCAGACACCTCGTCAATACTTTCTATTGAAAGTCCAGAGGGCCTGTTGCTGTAACGCGCCTGTGAGTCCGAGAGGAAAGTGAGAGGAGAGTGATGAGAAGAAAAGGGCACACAAAGGTCTGAGCCCAGAGCAAGGCATTCTCGCTATCAGAGGTCCAAAACAAATAACCATTTTTTCTCCCTTTTTCCAGTGCTGTATCAGCCTAGTTTAAATACACGGGGAGGCGCCGAGAAGGAAAACATTTAGGAACAAGGAGAGCGCCAAAGTAGATGTATGTGGAAAGATAGCACAGATCAAATTATGAAACGGCAACCTCGTATAGTGTAGCCTTTCATGTCCTAGTAGGAGTCCAGATCATCAACAATAAAGCGAGAAGTGGTATAAGCAAGGCACGCGTGATGTTGAGGGAGGGTCGTCGTAGGTCGAAACGGGGTCGGAGCTGCAGGCGCTCCGACGCGTCGTTCTGTTCCGTTCCGAGCCCAACGCGGGGGCTGACCTTACATTGCTTCAACGCGTAAGATGCAGGAGCAGTGCCTAACCTATACGGGACAGCTTCTGCGCATCTCATACCACCACCCTTTGTTGAGTCTTCAACGTAACTGGGTGCCGTATCCCACTTACACGTTGCTCGTGGCAGCCTAGCCCGGCGTCTCTATGGAGTAGATGCCGCACGAGCGATAAACCTCAACTCTGGAGGCGGAAGCTTACAGTATCTCTCCTGAGACATCGCTTACCGTGGTAATTTTTATCTCACTTCCGGTTCGTCTGCTGGTATAAAAGAAGGGGTTCCTCAGTCTCATTGTAAGTTGTCAAAAACAGTCCGTAGTGTCACAATAACCGCGCCTGGGACGAGACCAACACCCGTCCGTCGGACCAATGATTGAAACGCTCCCAAAGGGAGGGACATGAATGTCGTGCGACTTCCCAGACTCGTCGAAATGAGAACGATAAAGCGCCAAGCAATGAACAGAAGTCGTCAAAACAAAGGGGGCGAGAAGTGTACCTTACAATCAAGTCTCCGGCCATTTGCGAGCTTCTTCATCTAAGCTTCATGAGTCGTGAACACGCCCACTAGCCCATCTTTGCATGAAATAGCATTTACAAGAAAGGATTGAACCAAGTACGACTAAACTGAGTCGGGGCTTGTAATGTCAAGATTGATATCATTCCGCGCCTAACAGCCTCAAGACCAGAGTTTCATAGTGATCAGTCACTCCAGAGTTAGGTCGATCACCTCGCCAGTCGCCCGGCCAATGTAAACCAGAGAAGGTGATCGAGATCTCGGCTCAGGCTTAGCAGATGAACTCCCCGCCGATTCAGCCAACACTCCATCCGGCTTGGCCCACGTACGGGTTCGTCAGGACCGACTAAGAAGCGTATAACAACATGACCCACCTGAACATCTCCGAGTCGGATTCGCACCGCGCGCGCACCTGCAGAATTCGATTCTTGCTTGATAGCCGATACATCCTGCTTTGCAGGTACGCTGGTCGATTCGCTCTCCCTGGGACGCTTTCTACTCTTGCGTTTGGGTCGTCCGCGTTCTTGCGTATCTATATCATGTCTCGGTATAATACCTTCTGCCTCCAGTATCTCTAGAGAAGCGTCAGTGAGGCCTCGAGACCAGAGTGATTGATTTACCTCTGGGGCGATAACAGACTTTGATACAAGCGTACTGCACGCCTGGTGGATCTAAATAACGGGTTAAAGGGCGCAGTTGGCGGGGTCTGTGGGTAGGTATCTCATCTGCAGTGCTAGGAAAATCAATCCGCGGAGTTCATACAGTGACTAGTGGAGGTTTGCGTGCCACAGGTATGGATACACACCTGATGTTATGCCACCCCGCCTTCTTGCTGCGCTCAGAGACGTGGCCCGGATTAAGATTTAGAGCATAGGAGTTGTTTATGGGACCGTGGCCCGTAGTTTCGCTGCGAAACGCTCGAAGCTCTATAGTCCCCATTTCAGGTACAATAGGGGCGTCTTCGACATCCGGGTCTTCAACACACGCATGAGGATATATGTCCATGAAAGACTGGAGAACGTACCAACAAGCACCGCTTCCTGAAACTTGAATGGACGGATTGTAAAATCGCCTGTACGCATCCCCACGATCTCGCTTTGTTTACCAGCTCGCAACTGGCGCTTTTTGATGCACTGGCCATCAACATATAGGCGAAGTAAGAGCTCAAAGTCGGTGGCATCGTTCTTCACGACGATTTTGAATTGCTAATGCCAAGAATCAGCGTTCGTAATAACTTGAATAGTTCTCAAAAGGCTCTGCTAAAGGCTCACCTTGCCAGCTTCGCTTGCAATATATCCAACCAACGTCGAGACGCCCTCCTGATGCACGCCATGTGTCTCCATCTCTTCTCCATCGCAAAAGATATAACATTTTAATGCAAGCAACGTCAGAGGCATAGCTCCAGTGCAGGGTGGAGAGTCAGCGGAAGGTCTGTTTTGTCGGTGGCATCGTGATGCCTTTTCGGGTGTAGTAAACCGTGACTTAGACTATAGACGCCGCCATGCTGAGATCATATTCATATGAGTAAGGTCAAGCGAAGTTGTCTTTTTTTTCCTTTCAACAATATGCTTATTATAACCTTGATCTTGACACTGTACCGTATTTCGGAATTTCCGCACCACATTTGCACGTTAGCTCAGCCCACACGATTGTTGGTTGCCACTTATTATAATTAGCTTCCGCATCTCATCCATTTGAGGCCGCTTATCTTTACACTTTACACACTTTACACGGCG
>QFDX01001402.1:0-10747 GCA_003315875.1 Lactifluus piperatus
TGGCATATGCACCGTGATCCAGAGATCTACGGTGTGGACGCCGCAGAATTTAACCCGGAGCGATATCTGGATGCCAACGACCAAGTTGCGCCTGCGCGGCAGGGCACTAAAGAGGAAGGCCATGTTGCTTATGGTTTTGGCCGTAGGATATGCCTCGGGCGTCACGTGGCTAATAACTCGCTGTTCATCGACATTGCGATCGTGTTGTGGTCAAGCAAGATAGAGGGCAAGAAAGACGCGTTAGGCAAGTTGCTTCCGATACACATCGACGCGTTCGTCGAGAACGGACTTGAATTGTAGGCGTTGCGCGGCCTGTGATTATGCGAGATGCTAACGTTCGTGACTATTGCAGACGTCCAGTTCCTTTCGAGTGCGAGATCACCCCACGTTTCCCAGAGGCTCTGGCCCTCCTAGAGAGAGAGAGAGAGCTGCGGGGGCTGTAGGTATACACGTCGCGGTCGTATTTCATAGAAACGCTCAGCGCGCTTATCTTGAAGTACGCTCATACTTTTTTTTTTTTTTTTGGATAAACCTCAGTGTAAGGCTGGAAGATGGTGTAATCCTAAGCAGGACCACCTGACGTCTCCTTTCACTTCGAGCGGTTGGAGCGGCTCACCCCAAGGGGGTCACCGGCCAGGGCCACGGGGGAAATCCTTTTGCGGACACTTTCTCACGGGACACTCAGGGTGCCGCTGTGTGGGAAAGTAGTGTGGGACTCAGCCGAGGCAATACCCACTAAAACCCCCTCCCCGACTAATTTTTTCTGGAACCTTTTTATGTAAAGTGTCATGTGGAGTGACGTGCGCCGGCATACTTCTCGCTTATGCGTGACAGGCAATCTAACCCTCCCTTGGGGGTCTCGGTATCCCCCTGTCGCCTTTTCGGGCCGCGAGGGCCCTGACCACATGACTGATATATTTTAGGTAACCAGATTGCTAAGCAAATTTATGCCCTTAGGGTGCATCGAACCAAGCATTCTGTGGTTGATGTCGGTTTATGTCATTAGGGCTGGGGGTCAGGTGCGGACATGTCGTCCCCATTGCACCATCATGCCCCCCAAGTATGCTCATACGTACTGTGTTGCCGCGGTGTGGTGCGGTGCAGTCCGAGTTGTCAACTCGATTTCAACTCGCACCGTCGAGTTGACACCGGTGTGGCCCGCGAGTTCGGATGATTGCGGACCGTTTTCTCCAGCCAATGAGAATAATGCAAATATAAGCATTTCCCACAGTTTCGATGACTGAGCGGATGACGATATACAAGTGCAAAGTGGGCATTTCAACTAGTACTGTATTGGCTATGTCAGTATGACACTTTGAGCGTGTGGGAAAAAAAATACACAACTCGCAAGCTGCACCGGTGTGTAACTCGCGGTCCGAGTTGATAACGGTGTCACTATTTCCGGTCCGAGTTCGAGTCACACCGGTGTCAACTAGAACTCGCGGCAACACTAATACGTAGGCGTCACTCTGAGGTTTCGTTCCGTTCCGAGATCAGCACGTGATCTTATTTTACAATACTCATGGGTTCGCACGTGGATTAGGCGTAGGTAAGCACAGGTAGCACACCTGGGAAAATTAGCAACGCCATACACTGTCGAGGTCATCGAGAATGTATACATGAATATTTAAAGTCCGAACGGATAGCTAGAGGCATGAGCCGAGCTCGAAAGGCCGTTTTCCTAGTCAAATGCGGTACCAAGCGTGATACAGTAGTATGAAAGACTCGGAAAGCGAGTGACTGTTTTCTGGCAGAGAGCATCTAAATACGGTAGATGAGCTCTACTCGGAATTGTGTGTGGAGCCAGAAGATCATAGCAATTCGCGGGAGAAACACCACTGAAGAACTCTCAAGTGGCACGCTGACATTTTGGGTAACATATACCCCTTGGTTGACATGTTGACAAGTCGACACATCGCAGGAAAGGAGGATAGAGCCAGATAGAAAAGAGAAGCGTAAGAAGATGTGCGCGTAAACACTCAGATGAGTCACCTGGAACACCACACTGTGGCAGTTGCCCAGACTGGACTCAGGGATAGAGTGCCAGTGATAGTGAGAACGGAAGGACAAAATTTTCTGAACTTAATTTCTGTGTGGCGCAATACGGCCCTAGATTGGTTGACCGAGAACAACTAATATACAGTAGTCTCGTAAAGAATGCGCATCGCCGCAACTCGAAAGAGGAAGAGAGTTAACTGACATACAGTAAATGGCACAAAGCGAGACCTTTATTAGTACGACAAGCGTTAACGCTGAGCACTAGTGGGGTATACATGTCAAGAGTCTAAGAGAAGTAAGCCGACGGACTAGGGGATCTTACAAAGAGGTGATTAGTGACACCATCAGGTTTCAGGCCTTTCAGGGCTTAGTCGATCGATATGCCAGTGACTGGGAATACCTGTCCATCGTTATGTCACGGGGACTCCGGTTGTGCCTGAATGCCCATCAAACCTCCGGAGGGTGTACTCTCATACTTGGTCCTACAGTTCAGTAAACCCTAGCATACACCATTTCAACCTGCACCACTTGCTTGAGTCGCCCTCTCGGGGATTTCTGGAAACGAGGTCACTACCCCCCGAATTCCGGTATTGCAGACCATGACCTGCAACTGTCCCAGCTCTCATGCATTCACGACTTTCATCATATTTCAAATCCAGTGAACCCCCCCCCCCCCCCAACCTAATACAGCGGTCTTCAATTGAGAAACCCTACATACTAGCTAATTGTCATAAAAAACACTATCAGCCTCCAATGCGTTGGTTATCTGACCCTGATTCCTAATATTTTAAGTCACCGGGGAACGCATATATACCTGCCTCTCGTTGCTTGTGATCTATCGTCCCCGGTGTCCTGGCTTGAACCATAATTCAGCCATAACGCGGATTACAGGACCAAGGCCATGTCCTCCTTCTCCATCTACGCAATCGGCCTGCGCGAGGCTTCTGCGTCCTCAATCATTCCTCAGCTACTACAAGCAATTCAACATAACACAATACTTTCCATCGCCATCCTTCTCTGTCTTATACTATTTTGCACAGCTCGTTACATCACCAGCCCTTATAGAAAGCTTCCTCCGGGGCCTCGTGGTTATCCAATAATCGGCAATCTCTTCGAGTTGGGGTCTGCTCAGTGGCTCAAGTACACCGAATGGCGAAAGAAATACGGTCAGTGTTGTTTCAATAGTTTATGTGTATACTTCTGAAATCGGTACATAACGGACCAGGTGATATCATCTACCTCAGCGTAGCTGGCCAGCCAATTATCATCCTCAATTCTCCTAAAGTCGCCACAGACCTACTCGATCGACGTGCAGGGATATATTCAGATCGACCTTCTAATATTGTTGCGTGCGAAACCATGAGTGGTGGTCTCCTCTTCCCATTCGCCAGGTATGGAGATGTGTAAGTGCTTCCTACTTTCCGAATAGGCTCAGAAACTTATGAAATATAAAAATCAGTTGGCGTCGGATGCGCAAGGCTGCAGCCGAGGGGTTTTTTAAAGAATCCGCTAAACGATTCTATGATAAACAAATCACAGAGGCTGTTCTTCTTGCATCGGGCTCACTCGCTAATCCCGCAAAATGGGATCAGAATGTCCACCGCTCTTCAGCATCAATGATTCTATCTGTCGTCTATGGCCACCCCCCAATTACGACCGATGAAAATCATATCGTTGCCTCAATCATCGATTTGGGTCAGCGCCTCGGTCGAGCCGCTTGTCCAGGAGTCCATTTAGTGGAGTATTTCCACTGGATGCGATATATTCCCAGCAGGTAAGCTAATGCATTGCAGCGATATCGACCTCAGGCTGATGTAAACTTGAACAAGGCTGGCGAAGTGGAAGAGAGTTGCCCAGACATCTTACAAGGAGGACTCGGAAATGTTTGAAGGCCTTATCGAACCAGTGAAGATGAATATTGTATGAGTGTGCCACGGCGCTTATGGATTATGCGTCATGATACTTAAGCCTTGTTCCTTACAGGAAAAGGGAGATAGGGATGAATGTCTAAGTGCGACATTGATTCGTGATGCCGAAAAAAGCCAACTATCCTGGAGAGAATGCTCATGGACTGCGGGTGTGATGTTGTAAGTGTCATCATATGGTCGTAGACGAATTACTAATCCACGCCGCTTATAAGTCTTGGTGGTGCGGACACTACCTCAATAACGATATCTTGGTGGACACTTGCGATGATTGCGTATCCTGATACACAGGCTCGCGCACAAGCAGAACTCGACGCAGTTGTGGGACGTAGTCGTCTGCCGACATTTGCAGATTATCCACACTTGCCCTATATTCGTGCCATGGTTAAAGAGACGCTGCGCTGGCGCCCCATCAGTCCAATGGGAGTGCCGCATCGGTGCATTGAGGATGACTGGTACGAAGGGATGTTCATTCCAAAGGGCACGATCTGCATCCCGAATGTATGGCACATGAACCGCGATCCAGATATCTATGGCGAGGATGCCGAGCAATTTAATCCCGCACGATATCTCGATGCCAATGGCGACGTTGCACCTGGGCTGTCTGACACAAAAGAGGAAGGCCATTTTACTTATGGTTTTGGCCGCCGTAGATGCATCGGGCTTCATGTAGCAAATAACTCGCTGTTCATTGACATTGCGATCGTGTTGTGGTCCAGCAAGATAGAGGGCAAGAAAGACGCGTCAGGGGAGTTGCTTCCGATAGATGTCGACGGGTTCGTCGAAAACGGAATTTTAGCGTAGGCTTGTCGCGACTGGTGAGTAGGCGGGATACTAACGTAGCGACTATTGCAGATGTCCGGTTCCTTTCGAGTGTGAGATCACTCCACGTTTTCCAGAGGCTCAGACCCTCCTAGAGAGAGAGAGGGAGCTGCGGGGGCTGTAACTATACATTGGAATGGGAACAGTGTGGTTTCTGTCTCTGTCGTAATCCGTAGAGCCGTTCAGTGCGGTCATCTTGAAGTACATTGATGTATAAGCTGACAATACTAGCTCTTTGCAGTAAAGCATGAGTAAAACATTCAACATGAATAGCTCCTTATTCTGTTCGGTGTGCTCTCTGAAGCAAGGAGAGAAAGGAAACTGGTAAAAGCCATGAATAGAGGCAGGACATTGAGCAAAGCACAGTACACAGTCCAAGGCGGGGACACTCAAGGCAGATAGCATGGAATCGCTTGAGGGAGAGTAAGCCGTGACATGGCGTGACAATGGGTACTAGTGTGTCGCTCACCCTTGGTTCGGGTCGGATTAAGCTTCGGCCGACCGGTCTAGGTGATCTTATCTACCTCAATATTTCTGGTCAGTCAATGGTCATCCTCAACTCTCAGAAAGTCACTGCAGACCTGCTCGATCGACGTGCCGGGAAATATTCAGATCGGGCTCCTCTTATCGTTGCGACCGAGATGACAGGTGGTCTCCTCATCCCATTCGCCAGGTTTGGTAATGTGTAAGTGGCTCCTACTTTTCCGATTCGAAGCAGCAAATCATTAAACGAAACAGTTGGCGTCGGTTGTGCAAAGCTGTAAACGTGGGGTTTGCCAAAGATGCCTCTAAACGATTCTATGGCAAGCAAATCACAGAGGCTCTCCTTCTTGCCTCAGACACGCTCAAGACTCCTGCTCAGTGGGAACAACATGTCCAGCGCGCTGCAGCATCAATGATTCTATCTGTCGTCTATGGCCACCCCCCGATCATGACCAAGAAAAATCAAATTCTTGACTTAGTCATGGATGTAGCTCAGCGTCTCACTTCAGCCGCTTATCCAGGAACCTATTTAGTCGAGTATTTCCACTGGATGCGATATCTTCCCCGCAGGTAAGTCAATATATTGCAGCGATGTCGACCGAAGGCTGATATAAACGAGGCTGGCGAAGTGGAAGGGTGCTGCTGAGACGTCTTACAAGGAGGACTCGGAAATGTTTGAAGGCCTTATTGAACCAGTGAGGGCTAACGTTGTATGTCTGATTCTCCGGTTATGGATTATGCAGCATGATTACTTAAAGCATATCTCGGACAGGAAAAGGGAGATGAGGATGAATCTCTAAGCGCGACGTTGATTCGTGATGCCGAGAAAAACCAATTATCCTTAAGAGAATGCTCGTGGATTGCAGGTACCATGTAGTAAGTGGTGTCGTAAGGTCCTTTACACAATAAGGAATTACTAATCTGCGCCACGTTTAGTCTTGGTGGTTACGATACTACCTCGACAATGATGTCTTGGTGGACACTCGCGATGATTGCGTTCCCGGATAAGCAGGCTCGCGCACAAGCGGAACTCGACGCAGTTGTGGGACGTAATCGTATGCCGACATTTACGGACTATCCAAACCTTCCCTACATCCGTGCCATGGTCAAAGAGATTCTGCGCTGGGCTCCAGTGGCTCCACTAGGCCTATCCCATTAATCCATCGAAGGTGACTGGTACGAGGGGATGTTCATCCCGAAAGGTACCATTTGCGTCCCGAATATTTGGCATATGCACCGTGATCCAGAGCTCTACGGTGTGGATGCCGCAGAATTTAACCCGGAGCGATATCTGGATGCCAACGACCAAGTTGCGCCTGCGCGGCAGGGCACTAAAGAGGAAGGCCATATTGCTTATGGTTTTGGCCGTAGGATATGCCTCGGGCGTCACGTAGCCAATAACTCGCTGTTCATCAACATTGCGATCGTGTTGTGGTCAAGCAAGATAGAGGGCAAGAAAGACGCGTTAGGCGAGTTGCTTCCGATACACATCGACGCGTTCGTCGAGAACGGACTTGAATTGTAGGCGTTGGGCGGCCTGTGATTATGCGGGATGCTAACGTTCGTGACTATTGTAGACGTCCAGTTCTTTTCGAGTGCGAGATCACCCCACGTTTCCCAGAGGCTCTGGTCCTCCTAGAGAGAGAGCTGCGGGGGCTGTAGCTATACATATGAATGGGAACAGTGCGGTCTTCGTCGCGGTCGTATTTCATAGAAACTCTCAGCGCCCTTATCTTGAAGTACGCTCATACGTAGGCGTTTATCATCATCTACTACGGACAATACTAGCTCCCGTCCGTGTGTTAGGTAAAGCATGAGAAGGGCACTTACCTCCATATAGCTCAATTTACTGTACGCTGTGCTCTCTTGAGGGAGAGGAAGAAAACGGGTATGAGACATGAAAGAGGCATGACTTATCAGCAAACAGTCCAAGACAGGGGGTTAGAGGAGAGACACAAGGTAAATAGCAGGGTATCGCTTTGAGGAGGAATAAACAATACACGACACACGACGTATTACAGTAAATAGGGCCGCCATTTCGGCCCGGCTTGGCCCGGGAACAGCATGAAGGCTCCTTTCGTATGGAGGGAGGCATGGGCGAGGTGGCATGTAGAACACAAGACCGAGAAGAAGATATGGTCAGGTGGTACACCGAAAGTCCAGGTTTCTTGCAACAGCGCTCAAGATGGCAGAGAAAGGGAGAGGGTTGAGAAGCGAGATGGATAGCATGCGTAAGGAAGGAAGGAAAAATGAGCGCTTAATGAGCAGTTCCGTCTGAGACAGCACTGGCAACCACATTGTCCTTATGAACCACCAATTGCTGACCTACAGGCTATAGCAGGCGAAGTTTTTATTTCGTGTGCAGAGATGAAGGACACTACTGTGCTAACGTTGCACTTTCACAACGAACCTCCAGGTCAGTCCACTGCCCCAGTCCTCATGCTAGGTCTGGCTTCTCAGATTAAGATGCAAACATAACTATTACTGCGCCCTCTGGAGAAACAAAAGAAACGAGGAGCACTGACTGCTATGAGTGCTCGAGCACATTCAGATTGTCCCACAAAAAATGGGAGAACAGGTCCGGCATGCATCAATGTAAGAGTATTTTGAGATCCACTCATCTGAAACAGATTTACTGAAGCACACTGGTGAGTTCGAAGGACGAGAGATAAGATAAGGGAAAGGTGCAAAGACTCGCCGAGTGTCCGAAACTCTTATCCTAACGCGGAATAGCTTGTTGGTTCGTCGAGGCGTTGCATAGATTGGGCGAGGGCCGGCGGGAAAAGTAAAAATCGAACAGAGATGGAAGAGACGAAGAAAATAAAGGAATAGAACACACAGATCATTTTTAAGTCTGAAGCAAAGAGTGCTCACTGTGAGATGATCACCATTCGAGAGTATCTGTAGGGCTTATATAGGTTTCGAGGCATCCGACACTGGCAGTAACTTAGGAACATTTCCCTTGGCTGTAAGTAGAATAGCAAGAAAACCGAGAACGCCGCATGGTTCACTCGCCCTCGGATGAGATTACTGGGCATTAGGTGATAATCGGAGGCAGATTGAAACATTATTGTGTTGCAGAAACAGTAGCGGGCGCAGAGAGAGATAAAGGAGGGGATCGAGTGAGGCTTTGCAGGAAGATAGTGCCATAGTGGTAGAAAAAGGTAATGTATAGTAAAGTTCTGATGTCCTAGCAGAGTCTTGAGGGGCACATGTCGCCGTCTGAGAGAGAGTAAAAGTGCTCGTGGGAGGTATAGACGAGGCACGCGCAATGCTTGAGGACCATCGAAGTCTGAAAGCGGATCGAAGTTCTTCCGCGCTCCATTTACTCGGTTCCACTCTGAGGTTCCGTTCCGATGTTTCGTTCCGTTCCGAGATCAGCACGTGATCTTATCTTACAATATATCCCATGGGTTCGCACGTGGATCAGGCGTACGTAATAAGCACAGGTAGCACACCTGGGAAAGGTAGGAACGCCATACACTGTTGAGGTCATCGGGAATGTATACATGAATATTTAAAGTCCGAACGGATAGCTAGAGGCATGAGCCGAACTCGAAAGGCCGTTTTCCGACTCGGAAAGCGAATGATTGTTTTCTGGCAGAGAGCATCTAAATACGGTAGATGAGCTCCACTCGGAATTGTGTGTGGAGCCAGCAGATCATAGCAATTCGCGGGAGAAACACCATTGACGAACTCTCAAGTGGCACGCTGACATTTTGGGTAACATATACGGTGATGATATACCCCTTGGTTGACATGTTGACAAGTCGACACTTCGCAGGGAGGGAGGATCGAGCCAGATAGAAAAGAGGAGCGTGAGAAGATGTGCGCGTAAACGCTCAGATGAGTCACCTGGAACACCACACTACAGCAGTTGCCAAGACTGGACTCAGGGATAGAGTGATGGTGAAAATGGAAGGACAATTTTCTGAAGTTTATTTTCTGGCCGCAGTGTGTGGCGCAATACGGCCCTAGATTAGTTGACCGAGAACAACTTCGTAAAGAATGCGCGCGCATTGCCGCAACTCAAAAGAGGAAGAGGGTTAACTGACATAAATGGCACAAAGCGAGACCTTACTGGTACGACAAGCGTTGGCGATGAGCGCTGAGCACTAGTGGGGAATACATTTCAAGAGTCTAAGAGAATCCAGCCGATGGGCTAGGGGATCTTACAAAGACTCGGAGGTGATTAATGGTGATTAGTGATACCATCAGGTTTCAGGCCATTCAGGGCTTAGTCGATCGAAATGGGAATACCTGTCCATCGTTAGTATGTCACGGGGACTCCGGTTGTGCCTAAATGCCCGGGCCCATCAAACCTCCGGAGGGTGTGCTCTCTTACTTGTTCCTACAGCTACAGTTCAGTAAACCCTAGCATACACCATTTCAACCAGTGCACCACTTGCTTGAGTCGCCCTCTCGGGGATTTCTGCCATTGGAAACGAGGTCACTACCCTCCGAAATCCGGTATTGCAGACCATGACCTCCAACTGTCCCAGCTCTGATGCATTCATGACTTTCATCATATTTCAAATCCAGTGAGCCCCACCCCACCCCCAACCTAACACAGCGGTCTTCAATTGAGAAACCCTACATACTATCTAATTGTCATCATGATGAAAAACACTATCAGCGGCAAACAGCCTCCAATGCGTTGGTTATCTGACCCTGACCCCTAATATTTTAAGTCACCGGGGAACGCATATATACCTGCCTCTCGTTGCTTGTGATCCATCGTCCCCGGTATCCTGGCTTGAACCACAACTCAGCCATAACGCGGATTACAGGACCAAGGCCATGTCCTCCTTCTCCATCTACGCAATCGGCCTGCGCGAGGCTTCTGCGTCCTCAATCATTCCTCAGCTACTACAAGCAATTCAACATAACCCAACACTTTCCATCGCCGTCCTTCTCTGTCTTATACTATTTTGCACAGCTCGTTACATCACCAGCCCTTATAGAAAGCTTCCTCCGGGGCCTCGTGGTTATCCAATAATCGGCAATCTCTTCGAGTTGGGGTCTGCTCAGTGGCTCAAGTACACCGAATGGCGAAAGAAATACGGTCAGTGTTGTTTCAATAGTTTATGTGTATACTTCTGATATCGGTACATAACGGACCAGGTGATATCATCTACCTCAGCGTAGCTGGCCAGCCAATTATCATCCTCAATTCTCCTAAAGTCGCTGCAGACCTACTCGACCGACGTGCAGGGGTATATTCAGATCGACCTTCTAATATTGTTGCGGGCGAAATCATGAGTGGTGGTCTCCTCTTCCCATTCGCCAGGTATGGAGATGTGTAAGGGCTTCCTACTTTCCGGATAGATTCAGAAACTTATGAGATATAAAAATCAGTTGGCGTCGGATGCGCAAGGCTGCAGCCGAGGGGTTTTTTAAAGAATCCGCTAAACGATTCTATGATAAACAAATCACAGAGGCTGTCCTTCTTGCCTCAGACTCACTCGCTAATCCCGCAAAATGGGATCAGAATGTCCACCGCTCTACAGCATCAATGA
>QFDX01001404.1:0-31273 GCA_003315875.1 Lactifluus piperatus
GTCGTCCTTCTGGGTATCCACATCAGCACCACGATTGATTAGCCACTGCACAACGTCCATCATTCCAAATGAGGACGCAATATACAGCGGTGTCCATTCTCCGCCGTACCGACAATTGATGTCCGCACCATGCTGAAGCAGTAGCTCAGCAACACGAATGTGTTTCCTAGATAATGCTGCCACCAGTGGAGGCTGCATCCGTCCGCTCCCATTGATTACATCCTGCGGGTGCTTGGTAACGAGGGATTCCACCAGTTGATAGAATCCACATAGCGATGCATAATACAGGGGGCTTGCACGACTACTAAACGAGAGGGCGAACCAATCGTTGTCGATATCGTGGAGCCGAAGCCATGCTGCCCAATGTGGCTTGTCCGCATCGAAGAAATATTCTATTGTGTACCGCATATTTGATGACACATTCTCAAATTGCGCATGCTCAACCCAGTGTTCAGCAGCATATTCGACAAGAGGGATTTCCTCCGAGTCCGTCTCGTCAATGCGATCGTCCAATCGAAGTAGAACACCAAGGCAAGCTTGTGCAAGGATAGTGTGCGCTGGCTCGAGGACAATATGATATCGTGAGATATCTCCACTTGAAATTAATAGTCGTCCCGAAGTCAAGAATTCCTTCACAGAAAAGTGCGAGAATTGCACAACTTGAGAATCATCTTCATCGACAATAACGATTAAGCTTGAACATGTGGAGAGTACAGCCGAATGTTGATCCTCCCACCGCCAATCCGGATTCAACTTTGGAATTCCACCCCGCCGTGCCGCATCAAAGTCGACTGCAAGTATATCGGCGAGCTCTTCAACACGGAGTGGCCGAACAGCGACAGTGAGACATTGAAGAAGACGAAGAGCATGCTCTCGATTCGTCCTATGGATCTCCTTCAACACACGCTCATATGTCTCGTCCAGCGTGTCGGGCAACTCCCCTAGTACGAGTCGCACACTTGGAGGAAGACAATGACGCAGCATCTCAAGCTGGCAGTATACCCAGCGGAACCTGCTCATATATAAGCATAAATGATTTGTATGGGAATCGATCTCCTTACATTCCATCTGCCTTCTCCGAGAGTGTCTCGACAACTAGCTTCCTATCTTCCTCCCTCCATCTCCCCATATTTGTGTCCGAATAGACAACAGACGTCACAAAGTTGGCAATATCTTCCTTTTGGCCGCCTTGATCATGAAGCGAGACACGCAGTGATGTGAGCGGTTCAAGCCTCGTTCGTATGTCGATTTCGGGTCGGCTTGTGACACAGATGTGCAGATTTGGGAGACATAAGTCAACAAGGTCCTTAACAAGTTCAAGCACCTGCTCTCGTGAAGATGGAAGTCCAATATTCTTTGGACACTCATCGAGTGCATCCATGACAAGGTAAATAGGATGCTGAGAAGGGAATGAGAGCATTTGTTTCAGGCACTTTGTTAAAACATCGTCGCTAGGAGTTTCTGTGCCGTCACGGTGAACAGAATGAAGGTGGGACAGTATTTCACAATAAATATCGGACTGAGCAGAGAGTTGGATGAGGAGGGAAAGGAGTAGATTCCTAAGATTCTTCTTGTCCTTGTCACGAAAGTCGAAATAAAAATAAGCCATCGAGGCCAATCCTTCGTCACAGAGTCTCTTGATTTCTTCAATCACAGAAGAGCTGATTGATGTCATCAGTATAGGTAATTGTGGACTGGGAAACAACGGACCACATGATGCTCTTTCCTGAGCCAGCTGTAAAGGAAAGTCGTGAGGTGCGCAGCGACGGGAATAAGAACGACATACGTATGCCATGCAACCACAAAAGCGAAGGAGTTGACTTCCATGCCTCGAAGATATTGCCTTGGAAGAACCAAGTTGCTGTTCCCTTGTGATGAGAACTCCGGGCGATATTGTGATTTGTTGAAGGATCTGGAGGAGAAAGCCATCGCCAAAGCTCCTGTCTCGACAGCTTCCCTATGAGGTCATTTGAGTCTGTAGAGCCACCAGTAATGAGACTAGATGACGAACGCTTCACTTGATCTATATCATTTGCTGCTTGTTGCATAGTTATTTTGGCCTCCTTGCCGTCTAGCAACATAAATATTCAATAGAACGAAGATTACATAGAAACATTCTACGTACCATCAATCACCTCATTCACTTTGTTCTCGACATTGTGTGCGACCTTCCAGTTTTCTGTTATCGCCATCCGAGCCTCATCTTGAGTAAGCTTGTCTAGCCTCTTCAGTGCACCCTCGATATCATTCTTCCCCACTAACTTTTTCACATATTTCTCTAAATAGATATCAGTCAACAATCACATGTCGCTGGCTGGTTAACTCACTCGCTCGACTTTGTTTTACCTCCTTTGTCGCAATCGCAAGAATTGAGAGTACCTCGACCATGATTTTCACAATGATATCCGTCATCCCATCAATAGGCCCAATTTCAGTATAACACTCTAGCCGTTTGAAGAATTGTTCGATCTGCTCGAACAGATCCACCAGCATATCTTGACTTGCATCAACGTCCTTAGCCGCCTAACGGAACTAGGTGTCACAATCACTGAAACAAACAGATGAAGGATGGTGCTCACCAAGAGGAGAACACCGATACCAGCGAAGATGACTTTTGCTGGCGAGAACACCTACGTAGTAGATATCAGAGCATTGATAATGGATGAATTATCACTAGAGATTTACCAGACCAACACCCTCACCGAGAGTGGCAGAGAATGCAAAAAGAACATTTACAGTCGGGTTTAACCACTTTGTTAATCTCTCATCGCTACGTCGATGGTGATCGAATTGCTGGACTTGATTATGAAGAATAGAGAGAATAGTGGTGGTGGAGTCGCAGATTTGTAGTTGCACTGCAAGAGGATGTGCGAGGAGGTCGTTTTTAGTCTTCCTTTCATACTCCTTCAAGGCAGTATTGAAAATAGATTGGAAGTTTGAGGAAGAACTTGAAGCAATAGGTTGTGTTTGGGACATGATGTTAGCAGTGCGAATCTTGTTTGCTCAGGGAGTGCGAATGGGGGTCGCTTCGGCGAGAAAGAGGAAATCAGATTGAGTCGCTCCGCTGATTAGTACTGTACATATAGGCACTGCCTCGTGATTGCGCCCAGATATAGCCTAGACATGGTAGGAAGCACAGCCAAGAGTCTATAGTAAATGCCCTCACCCGATAAGGAAAGTAAGCTAGGAGGCTAGCATACGTCGAGTTTATATCGACCTTGGCGTGTTACTGTCGCGATTATGCTTATTCTAGCATCTTCCGTACTCTACATGCAGTCGCCGTTTCGAAAGAGTTCCGAACTATTCCCATCTTTGGAGGTTTCCCATTAGTTAGTACCATCACCGTCCGGGATACTTTTCGTTGTCGCTACCCAAGGATCAGCAGATATCACAAGCGCATATGCTTCACTAGATCACCCATCCATTTCTCCGTCATCGACATAGTCACCTTCGCCTTTCCCACCGACTCGATTCCATGCGTCTTCCGGTATGAAAAAAAGTTCACTCCGGTGTTACTCCTACGTATACCACATTGAAGCTACTCCGCTCATGGTACGCCACCCTGCCATCCATTCCCGCTCGCGAGCTTCTTCTCATATCTACGCAACAGAAGTCTCTCGACCCAACCCCCGGATGGGAAATTCTTCTCCCACCGATTGTGCAGGTGCACCGCGAACACATTCTTGAGCTTTCGATCCAGACCCCCTCCTTCGGAACGTGTAAGACCACCAGTCCAGTGTCCGTCGCTCGGATCTGGCTCGAACGGGTCGGGCAGTCGGTTGTCCAGCCGACATGCATGGCCATCGGAGAAGCAGAAGGGAAGGATTTTAAAAGGCGGAATGCCTCCCGCTACGAGGCGACGCCACAGACGCTGGTAAAGGATAGAACCCCAATCTGTAGAGGATGGGCGTGGGGGAGTGGAAGTTGTGATGAGGTGGAAAGCCTCGCAGAGGTAGGGAGAATGTCGGTGAAAATGCATCAGCGCGCCGTTGAGTGGTTGGTAAATTTTGTCTGCGTGGCATGATCAGCTTCCTGTTTCGTTTGGAAAACGTGATGGAGGCGACGGGGGCGTACCGTAGCAGTCCCACTGCGTCACAAACTCGTGCTCGAGTAAGGGAGAAAGGTCGCGAGTGAGGAGCGTATCCATATCCACCCATACACCTCCCTCCTTCCAGACTACCAGCAGACGGATCAGGTCACCATCAACCCACGCTTTCTCATCGGTGCTAGAAAGAAGCGAACTGTTTTCGAGCGGCGTACCCTTGGACAGTTCATGCACGTCCGCGACGCGGAGCTCGAACCCACCTGGATACCGTGCGACGTAGCTCGCGAGAAGCGCGTTGCTAGATAGGTCGCCGTTGGACCACATGATGAGGCGCGAGCGCGGGTCTTGCGTAGCAAAGAAAGACTTGAGCGTATATTCCTGTCGTTCGCTGAAGGGTGCCAAATCCGTACGCCAGTATGTATGGTAATTTGTCTGCGGTCGATCTGGCGCTAAGGCAGACTCCGCCAACGGACGGATGGTACCAGCAAAGTCGTAGCAGTCGAGGCCCAGACGCATAGCCATACCAGCGTGAACTTCAGTGAACCTGGGGCCATACAGTCGTTCCGTGACGTTATAGAGTGGGGAAGCTTGGTCTGGATTGAAGCAGCCGCGCAAAGTGGTAATCGGCTCGATTTCCTGCCTGACCCACGACCGCCAATAGACGGAGATTTCTATGTGTGGCTCCCAGGTGAGATAAGAGAGACCGAGAAGTAGTATGATGGGGAGAACCATATACTTGCAACACGTTCGTGGGCGCGGCCATTTCTGTCGCCAGTGGTGGGGATAGTGGTGGTGTATTTGATTCGGTGGAGGGTAAGGATGCAAGTCGGAGGAGGATTCTGAGGCGTAGGTCGGAAGGGGTGAATATGCGGTCCCAACCATTTTTATGGGCCAGGAAGGATAATGGGGATGTTGTGTCCGAAGTCGACCGAGCGCAGCTTGGAGTCTTGGACGAATCTCTCGACGATGGGCGCGGTTGTCAGGAGTAGGCCTGTGAACCAAAAGTGACCATACTCGGTACTCTGACAGAATTCTGATAAATTCTTTTGTAATGCACTTTGTAATGTATTGGAAGCCTTTACTGTACTGGATAGTGGCCCGACCGTGGCTATTTATCTACTTTACCAGGCGAAGCCGAATGAGTAAAGTCACTTTCCCTCAACTGTCTTAGCACATCTTTGCAACGCTACTACCACTATCACCACCACCCATGGATCACGGCCACAGCGGACACGGAGACCACGACGGTCATGGCGGCATGGACATGGGTCCAACCTGTTCGATGCATATGCTTTGGTGCGTGCGAGAAGCCCCACCGATTTCTCCCTAGTCCTATTGACACCCTGACACCCTCTTTCCTACCGCAGGAATACCCAGATCGTTGATACCTGCATCATCTTCAAACAATGGCATATATCTTCACGCTTCATGTTCGCCGTTTCCTTCACCGCTATCGTCCTCATTTCGCTTGGATACGAGTATCTCCGCGAATACCAACGCACCGTCGATAAACACATTGCGCTGATGCTCTATCGCGGAAAGGGCCGCGACAAGGGATCGGTGAGTAGTCGAAGCAGTCCTGAGCTCTCTGGCCTCGATGTTGAAGAGGCTGGTCTGCTCTCCGGTCGACTTAAGAAGCTTCCGAATCGGTAATTGACAATGCCCACACTTTACGTGTAATACTGGCTTTAACTCTTACTCTTACCTGGCACTCTAGTACGCCCGTGCCGTTTTACCCCAGGATTCTACGCGCCGTAATCTACGGTGTTCAGGTTTTTATCTCGTTCTTCCTTATGCTGGTTTTTATGACTTATAACGTCGGTCTTTCATACTCTACCCTTTCAAACGTTGCTGACTTTCTTCAGGCTTATCTGATCTTTGCCGTGGTGCTAGGAGCTGGTATTGGCCACTTTGTATTCGGTGCCGGGATGGAAGTCGAGGCTGTCCTTGCGGGCGTTGATTTGGGCAAGGGTTTGGCGTGCTGTGATTAAAAGTATTATGCTGCCATCCAAATCAGCCCATCACTGCTGTCTACGTCAGCCTTGTACCATCCAGGTTTATCTATTTTTCTCGACAACATAGTGACCTTCCGCACTTCCACTTCAGATTTTTGTATGAGGAAATAATTGACAGCTTTTTACAATGTGATATAGCTAAGCGGCCTTCATCTCTGCATCTTCATCCTTCTTCGCGAGGTCGTGGCTCACAAGAAGGGCGTCTATCTCTCCAGGTCGGTAAATCTTTGCTCTAGGTTCCTTTGTAACAGGATCGACAGTCAAGACAGCAAACTCAACTGTGCGCGGTGGGTGTCAGCGTTGCACCGTGAAGACAGCTCAAAACATACGTTTTTCGCTACCGAGCGTTGTACTGTCCATCGTCTTGCTCATTGTCCGCATCACTAAGCCAATAGCTTCTTCCACCGTGATATCGTCCTTGTACTCCTGTTTCAATAAACTCTGTGCGGTACCGTTGTTTGCACCGATGCAAGTAGCCTTCCAGCCAGAGTAATTGCCCGATGGATCCGAGTGGTAAAGTTGGAACTGATAGTGTGGGTCGTATCCCGCGTACAAAAGCGACACGCCAAATGGTCGTAGACCACCGAACTGTGTGTAACCCTGCTTGAGATCACACAGTCGTTGAGCGAGCAGCTCGACGGGGATATCCTCATTATATCTGAGTAAATGTTGCTGTGCGGCGGACCGGGCGTAATTTACGAGCGAATTGGCGTCGGCCGTGATGCCTGCGACGCCTCCGATGACGTTTCTTCATCGTTAGGAGTGAGTATATCCGGCTGCACGAGTATGGGGTAAGATCGGAACATACGAATTTAGAAGGAATATCTTCTCCCCGCTTCCCCCATATCCGCCTGCTTTCGCCTCCGAAAGATCAAGCAGCTTGCCGGTCACTTTCTTCTCCGCGGCAAGCACAACGCCATCTGTTGCCAGAACGCCAAGGACAGTCCCTGCATGCGAGATGGCCTCCATTGCATATTCGACTTTGTTACGGATGAGAACGATTTTTTCGGGTCAAGCAGAGGAGAGGGGGCTTACTCTGGTATAGCCGACCTGACGAGAGGATTGGTTCATGCATGCGCGATACAACTGTGGTGCATACCTTCCGGGGAGAAGATGGTTGTGCGACCTTTGGGATGAACAAGTTATAAGCACCATCGTTGCGCATGGTTGCTCTACGCACTGTCATATCGTCTAGCCTACAGCGAGTTTATCAAGCTGTCAAATGACGAGAGAATATCACACACCATGATGTCAACTGTGGTCCTTTTTGCCGAAAAACAAAAAGTAATAGTTCAGGAGGATCTTTATTCACAGCTGACGCGTTGTGCGTACACGCGTCCTGGCTCTCGGGGTTTGCCGGCCAAGTATCGACTTGCTAACCAAAACCAACCATACATTCGTCCGTGCCTCAAGCGTAAATGGATTTAGTATTTGAGGATTCTATTGTCGATCTCGACTTGATTATGAACCACACGATGTCCCAATTATAATTATATCTACACTTTTGACTGGTGAGATGCAGACCCAGTTGACCCTTCGCTGATGGCCGTGAAACTCTACTTGGTCTTGTGGAGGTTCCACAACACTTCTACAGCACTGGCTACATTCCCCAACTCCAAATCGCCACCTGAGTCTGCGGTGTGGTCTTTACGGGTGATTGCCATCACCAGTGTCCCTGAGACCGAACTCTAGGTTTGGTCAGCGGCAGAGAAGGCATCCATGACAGGGGAACGCAGATAAAGCAGAACGCTATAATACAACGCTATAATACAGTGTACGCTCATGTTCATCAGTCGTCACTCGTACCTACTGTACCTGAGCCCGCTGTTGTCCAAGTTTGCTTTCACCGCCTCCACCAAATTCCAGCGTGTTGGATCGACACGATGGTAGTCTAAAGGAATTAGACGAAATAGTGCAAACGTCGCGACGTCGGCAGTACCAAGGCGACATTAGCCACAGGCGTGCTGAAGAGAAACGCGCGAGCGTGACGCATCATATCGAGAGAGGTATCATCCGGACTGTCCGGTATATATGTACTCGAGTATAGCTGTCCTAGGGCGTAGAGGTCGTGTGATATTTATTACTCGAAGCGGTAACACGGATGTTTAAGGAACTGCCACGGGTGCTGGACATGCTTGGTACAATTGCACGTACTCCTCGACTTTTGCGCCACAGTGGTGCAAATATAAAATCGTGCGGTCACATAACCATCATCAGAGAGATGTCTTCCAACGTGTTCATTCTACCTATCGATCCCACTTCTCATTCTGGTGCTGCCGTCCTGCCATACGCAGCCTCCCTCTGGAGCACAGCCCCGACGGGTACCAAACCTGCCAAAGTCGGAACAACTCGGATTTTCTATAACACTCCCGTCCCCGATCCTGGTGACACCAATGCAACTGCCGTCGTGTCCCTCGGAGAAGACTTTATCAAGAAAACCAAGAATGCGAAGCGAGAGCTGGTCAGGAAGGCTATTGGGAGTGGCGTCAAGCATGCCAAGGAACTTGGTGATGGAAAGAGGCAAATTATGGTCGATGCAGCTTTGGATCCGCACGCCGCAGGTCAGCCAAAAAATTTGAGCCTTTTACAACTTGAACCACATAAAAACTCAACACCCTTGTCATAGCTGTGGCCGCTCATCTAGCCAAGTACAAGTTCACCTTGAAAACTTCGCCTCCCTCGCCTTATAAGCCTGGCGACGAGAATGCCGTTCCGCAGGAGCTGTCCTTCCAGCCAATGGAGGATACGCAGGAGTGGAAAACTGGGGTTATCTATGCGGAGGCCCAGAACCTTGCCAGAACGGTACCCATCTTCTCTTTTGGTCTAGAGGTGGCACCACTGATTCGTGTTTTAATCATAGCTGAAAGAGCTCCCCGCGAATATGTTGACTCCGACTGTCAGCTCATATTGTTTGATCACGAGAGTGGACCCAGCTGATTTCTTTCCCATAGGCTTTCTCAGAGAGAGTGAAAGCGGAGTTTGCGAATGTCCCGAATACCCAAGTCCTTGTCCGTGATGAAGGTGGGATCATTTGACGCTGTAAAGAATCCTTGCGTCTTTTTCAACGCTCGTTTCGTCCGGTATTGACATTGATTTCACTGTAAGAATGGGCCGCAAAACAAGGGATGGTATGTGAAGGATGCTTAGGCTCTACGTTTAGTTATGTTGACTCTGGTTGACAGAGAACCTTCCTGTCTGTGACGAAAGGCACATCGGAGCCCGCTAAGCTCCTCGAGATGTGAGGCATAGTTTGGGGTTATCTCGTCTAGAGTTCTCAATAGAATTTCCAGCCACTACAATGGGACCGCAAAGAAGGGTCAACCCATTGCTTTTGTCGGCAAAGGTATCACCTTCGACTCCGGTGGGATCAGCCTGAAGCCGCCAGCGGTCTGTACCTTTTTTCAATCCTCTAGTATGTCAGCTAATTCGGCGCGCAGGGTATGAAATTAATGCGCGCGGATATGGGTCGGTATTTATATGTCGCTAAGCTCGCGGTATCCTTACGTGCTATGCAGGCGGTGCTGCGGCAGTTGTCTCAGCTGCACTTGCAATTGCAAAGCTCGCGGTTCCGTAAGTTCTATACAGAGCACTACCCTGCGGAGACCATCTGATATATCCTCGCCTCAGCGTCAACCTGGTTGTAGTCACCCCACTTTGCGAGAATTTGCCTGGACCAAGTGCGAACAAGCCTGGTGATATGTGGGTCCCTCCCTGATCTTATGCCTCTTCCACCCTTAAGCTCAACTGTCTACATAGCGTATACGCTATGAATGGCAAATCGGTCGAGATTGACAACACTGATGCTGAAGGCCGACTTATCCTCTCAGGTGAGTGCTTACGCCATTAGTTTCTGCCACTGATTGAACGGTGACAGATGCGTTGTACTATACCTCGACCACATACAAGCCACATACACTCATAGACGTGGCCACGCTTACTGGGTTCGTCAGCTCCTCCTTCAAGTTAATCTCTTCACTCATCTCATCCTTCGTCCAGTGCCATGGATGTCGCTCTAGGGGAAATATTTGCCGGTGTTTTCTCTGTACATCACGCCCCATTGTTTCTATAACCTAGTTTGCTAATCGGTTCTATTCCACAGACTTCTGACTCACTCTGGGAGGAGCTGCACGCTGCTGGGGAAGCCGAGTATGACAGGTTCTGGCGGATGCCCCTCGAAGAAGATTATGGTCCCCAGATTCATTCCTCCAATGCTGACTTGTGCAATGTAAACACCATCCTTTTCGATTTGTGGTGTCTTCTTTCTGACGCAAGCTATACTCTAGACGGGTGGTCGGTCGGCCGGTAGCTGCACCGCTGCGTTATTCCTGAAGGCGTTCGTTGATGGCATCGAGCCGGAAGCTGGCAAGGATAAAGCACGGGTTCGTTGGGCTCATATCGACATTGCTGGAGTCATGGAGGTAAACGACGTTTTGCGGAATGGGACTTTATAGCTGCTCACGCTCCGGTTACAGGCTACGCGCCCGACGCCTTACTTGGAAAAAGGCATGAGTGGACGCCCAGTTCGGTAAGCCTTTTTTAAAGACTATGCTGCAACGGGTCTCTGATAGTATATGACCGTGCTTTGCAGTGCATTGATAGAGTGGGTGAGACGTATAGGCGAACGGGCTTAAGGGGCGTGCTGTCTCAGATTTGTTCATATATCTAGAAGAAGACATCCGTAGAGAAGGCACGAAATGAAACCCGGAGTAATCATCAGGTCGTGCCTCTCCACTATTGGGGATGTCTCTATAGAGGAAATAGAATCAAGTGTGCTATTCCGATGTGCATTCTCAAGCTGCTCTATGGATGAGAGAACCTCTATCTACTCTTGCGTGACCGCCCACTCATCCTTTCGCTCACCTATTGCGACACGGAGGCCTGCCCACATGCAATCTAGCAGAGCGCCGCCATTGGAAAGCCCAAACACAAGTGTACTCGCGTAGAAGAAATTTGCGTTACCTGTGCCCGTTCCGATCCATAGATGGTGGAAGAGTGGGAGGAGCAGAAAGGCGTGCAAGTGCAAAAGCGCCGTCACGATCGGGTAACGAAGATCTGGCACATGTGATCCTCAGCATTAGATAAGCAGACGGACAACAGGAATACGCACAAGGGTATGTTTCTGGGAAAAGGGAAATAAGGCTTAGGAAGAGACCTGGGTCCGATAGAGTAGGATATGGCTTGAATGTTCCGAGGACGCCAAGGAGGAGAAAGCTGGCGTATAGAGGGTCATGTCTGGTACGAGCATGAGCGCAAGCGTGTAACGGGGTGGGAATGCTCACCGGAACTTTATGCAAAGCGGCGCGACATATGTGACTAGGTGTAGCTGTGCGGAACGCGGGTCAGACGACAAGACGACGGGTTTAGGGAAGGACTTGCTCACCGAGAATACCATCAGGAAGAACGGCCTGAAATGATCGAACATCTCCGTCATAAAGTACCACCAAAGCCCGGAGTTAGGCGTCAAATCAGGAAGTAGAAATCTGAACCGTGGTAAGCACGACGCGAAGGTCAAAAGGTCAAAAGAAAAGAGTTACCCTGCTCCCCAAGTACTCCACACCCATCCCCAGCTTCCCGCCACCAGAGTAGACGCGAATACGAGGGCAACAAAGAAGATCGTGAACTCTATGAATAAAGGGATGCATTTATAGAGCTTTTGTGGGAACGGCCTTGGGGATGCCAAATGTGATTGAGGATCCGAGAGGAGAAGAAGGAGAACTGGCGGAAGCAAGAGGATTGCAGGTAAGGATAGATGTGAAAGTATTGCAAGTGTTAAGAGAGCTGGGGAAGGCTGGCCTGGGTAGTGTCAAAATTAGGGGTTACTGGGACCAATTGTTAGACATACCACGCGAAGCGAACATGAGGACAAGTAGTTGAAGGGTAGTTTCAAGGGTTGATGTCGAGAGTGCTAGACATGGCAGGAATATGTAAGGATTGATGAGGTATCTGGTGGAATGGCATATGTGAGTTGTAGAAGCGAGTAATGGCTTTGCAGAGATGGCCGAACGCAAGGGAAGGTGGCTGCTGAACGTGAGTCTACCTACATAGCGGCGATTCGCATGTCTCGCTTGCTTTTTTGGATTTTACTGCGAGAGCGCCATATGTTTACTAATGCCCAAGCGCCCACGGAGTCGAGAAATGTCCACAAGAGCGTTGGGGGTATTCGCAACGCGGGGATGAGGGTGGAGAAGACGGAGAGCGAAAGTGGTGACTATGACGGAGTCAATTCGAGACGCAAAGACACAAAAGCGTTACATGCGTACGTGTCTGAATGTTCCGCCGGAATATGGATCAATTCCGTGGCGGAATAAATAGATACCTTCCTGTACTAGGGGGTGTTGGAAACATACAGTTGACTGTGCAAGGGGCGCACTTACGACGAGAATATGAAGTTAATGGCGACGATAGTTGATTATCATCTTGTAAAGAGGGACCCAGAGGAGATAACGCTAATACAACCCTAGTGACCACAGCGAATGCAAATTCGAAGGCCATCTGTAACTAGAGATGAAGTGCTCATACCGCTACTGCCAATGGCGCCCAATGCTTGTTACGGTCCGATAGTTGCCGCCGGTTCAACAACAGAGTCGGCCACTCGCGGCCGCTTCGAGTCATGGTATTTGGCAGCCTAGCACCACAGCATACTGGGTTTCTGACGCCACTCTCGCAAATCATTGTAAATGGGTCACTCTCTGCGTCAGCTTGGCTCTGACATCATGGTTTTAGCGAGCCACCGTCGGTCCGTGCTCGACAGGCCATCCTTGTTCATTTCACTGTTGACTGCTAGTAGCCCCGAGCGGAAGTGAACCAATCTAGTCTATCCACTCCTCGTTCCTCCTGCTATAACTGTTGTCATACACAAAGTTTGCAGTACTGGGCTGGTAGAGTCACCTTGGGATGTCCTGAGCACGAGTCATATATTGTGAAGGGTCTGCCTTATACCAAAATAGGACACCTGCCCGTCGTAACTCAAGGACTAGTGGCAAGCCAACCGTCGTTGGTTGTCTGACGTAGGCACAGGGGTTTTGCTGTGCCTTCCAGTCCCAAGCACCGCATTTAATCCGAGTAGCGCAGCACTTCTCCTTCTGGTAGGTTCAGTCAGCCCTTATTCGTCTCAGTATATAAACAGGCCAGTCATACATTCAAAGCCTCGTAAAGGACTCGGAGTTCACTCTTCCACTCTCGATACATGCTATAATCCCTTCGGACTTCTCATAAGACGATGGGCCGCTATTATACCTACCTACCTCTGGATTGATGTCTGAGCTTGTCCATCAGTCTTCTCCCGCAACTTCCCTTCTTCATATGCTAGCTCTCCGAGAGGTTTCCTACCTTTGCGACCTAGTCGGTCTTCTATGTCGCTTCAGATCCTTGTTCAAAGGTTCATCTTTACCGCACCATGCTTCTCTTGACGAGGCTACCTCCTTGCTCGCTCACCCTTCAGAGCTAGATGACCCGACTTGTGCATCACCTTACGTGCAACCTGCTGACTTTCGCCCGATCAGGCTCATCAGTGAAGGAGTCAGCGGAAAAGTTTTCTTAGTACAGGACAGGTTCACAGAGGAGACTTTTGCACTCAAAGTTATCCGCAAGCGCTCACAGAACCTTGCTCAAATCATCAACGAGAAGGATGCACTATGCAAAGTAAATGGGACCCGCTGGTTTTTGTCACTCGAAGCTAGCATGCATGACGACATCAACTTCTACCTTCTTACCGTACGATAATCATTTATCACCACCTTCCTATCTGACAGACTGCGACTCCACTAGGCTCTATACCGAACAGATTTACAGCATGACCTTCACCTTCGCGGCGGCCGCATGCCAGTTCCTCTTGCGCGCTTCTACACTGCCGAGTTGGTTTGTGCTCTGGAGGTTTTGCATGCCCATGGCATCATACATAGGGACATCAAACCGGCAAATGTCCTCCTCACGAATGATGGACACGTTGTCCTCGCTGATTTTGGCATGGCAAAGATTTTTCCTGGGAACTCACCATCACTTCTCGAACTCAGTCATTATCGCGCGAAAACGGACAGCAGTGCCATATTCGGTCGCGCAGGTATCAAGTTCCACCGACCTTACGGACGTGAACCAAACAACACGACGGACGAGAAGATGGGCACCTTGGCTTACGCCGCGCCAGAAGTGCGATTCGGACTTCCTTACTCGTATGGGGTCGACTTTTGGTCCCTCGGCGTCTTGCTCTATGTCATGCTTACAGGCCGCGTAAGATCCACTCTTACCTTCCCATCATTGAAAAACATATTCACGATCCGCCTGTTGGCAGGTCCCGTTTGGACCCCTCGGCGAACACTTGCCGTTTCCATATAAACCTCTCCCCAGATGCTTTTCGCTTCACCTCGAGTCTGGCGAGATAGACGAGTGCGCACATGCGCTATTAGAGCAGGTGCAGTCCGCGCGGGTCTCCCGTTCGCTTTCCTTTCCAAGACTTTGTTGAATACTGACATTCTGGGACGATTTGTGTGGAAACAAAAAAAAATAGGTTTTGGACGTTATCCCTTCTAACCGCCCGAATATTTATGAACTCAAGTCCAACCGCTTCTTTGCGCCCGTCGATTGGGACTCTATTGCCGCCCAAGCTCATCCCGCACCTCTCGCACCCCGAATTCCCAAACTACCTCCTTCGCCCAAGACCCTACGAATCTCTTTCGGCACGCCTTATGCCTGTTCTGCCACAGATCCAATTCCAGACTTCACATTCACCTCATCACGCTTTCGTGAAATACGCCATGAGGTGACGGGTCTAGCCCCAGGAGTCCCGAGAAGGACATGGATTGGGCGGCTGTGCAGTTGGGTGACGAGATTTGCGGCAAAGGTCCGAACATGGTACACCTCCGTCATTTCTCTTTTATGTACATGTTCTGGCTGATGCCAGTGACTGCGCATGCGTACATTAGTATTTGTAATAGTTAATAGGACAGGATTTAGCCCGCCATTTTGGCGCGTCACTTTGTATAGTAGGACACCATCTTCTGTAACATATACGTATATATATACAATTGTCCGCACTAATAGAGGCCCAATCTGTCTGGGTAGTCTAGTTTCTTATCATGGACATAAGTTGAACAAATAGCAAACTTCACCGCAAACCTGCCCCCACTTTATCTCAATCCTCCTGCGTAGATCGGCTAATCACCGACGTCCTTTGAAGAACATCGTGCTTCTTTGATTCCTTTAGTGCCCGCGCGTGCGACCCTTCTCCTGCGCCCTCAAAATCACTGTCTTCTTGAGATGTTGTGGGGGTGATAGCCCTCTCGGGCTCCTCGGATGGAACATGAATATTTGGTCGCATGCGGGCGAGGAGAAGAACGGCAAAGTACAACAAAGTAGCGCTCATGACGAACATAGCCTTGGGATAGGTTGCCACGGTCGCGCCGTATATCGCTGCATATGTGCCGGGCTGTGAATAAAGAGACAACACCAAATAAAATTAGCAATCAGCGACGAGGTCCAAGCCAGGGAGGATAGACGCGGAAGACGCACAGCAACGATGTGTGAGACGGCGTTCGCGAGTCCCAAAGCACCAAACACCAGCCCAACCTCATTTCCCTTGCCCATCGCACGCAAACTCACGGCCCCCAGAGACTGGAGTGCTGGGTGTCCACCGCTAGTAAACGCAGCGAGCGACGTCAAGAGGACGAAGAGGGGCTGGGAAGACGTTGGAGCTATCGCAACAAGCGCGTTTGCTGACGCGTCTGTGAAGAGTGATATTGCCGCAATGCGCTGATCGAAGCGGATCGCAGAGGCGAGGTGTGCTGGCGTAGGGTTTCTCGTCGGAGCCGGGCGACCTGAGTCGAAGTATGCGAGAATAACTGTGGCAGGATGAAGATTTGCAAAACCCTTGCAAGGCGAGGGGAGGGGGACTCACGAGGCAAGATGATTAGGAGGTTAAGTGCGCGAATGACCCAGAGGAAAGACATATAATAGCCAAGCTTTTAAGTCATATGTCAGAGGATATCGGGTCAAAGAAAGAAAAGACGGACCTGCTCAGTGCTCCAGTCGTATACATGTTTAACGTAAAGATATTTAAGATTATATACTTGCTAAACAAAGTGTATTAGCAGATGAGACGTACACATGAATGACCTTGAATGGGGCTCACGTCAGAAAGAACATAGATAAACAGTGCTGCACCTGTCAGCGTGAGGTTCCAATCTCGTCCTCTGCGTCCTTCGAGTTTGAAAGGTATGAATAGAGTAGCGGGGCGCAGAAACTGCACCGAAATGCTACGCATTGATTTGACCATGCGATAGGTCATCCCTTTGTGCTGCTGCTGTGACTGGGAGTCCACCGGCGACGGCGGATATAACAAGCGACGGGATGGCGGGAGTGATTCTGGGAGGATGAATAAGACGACGGTGAAGTTCGTTAATGCGATGACAATGGCAAGCACAAAGAGAGTGATAGTATTAGTTCCAGTATGGGCATGTAATATGAGGCCATTTAGCTAAACTTGTCGGTGAGTCCTGGTATCGTTGATCGGCTCTAATCGTAGGCTTACCCAGGGCCCAGAAGCCATTCCTATATTGAGCATAGCTTGCATTGTCGCAAAAATCTTAGCGCGAGAACCATCTGGAGTGCAGTCGGTTACATAACTATGAACAAAGAAGTGTCAATATCTGTCACCGCATCCAGGGAAGCTCGGAGGAAAACTCACGCATGGGTGATGCCATTATATGTCGACTGAGCTCCAAGGATACCTTCTACGAGCGGCGCAACAATGATGAAGGCTTCTCCATGCCTTCCGAAGAATGTTGATGGGTCAGAAACAAGGATATAGACGAAATCCCTGCGAACAGGGTCAAATAGGGTACCACGGAGTGACGGTGAGATAAACAGACATGAAGAGTGCGCCAAACATCGAGAGAGCGAGAATTCTTTTGCGTCCAACCATGTCGCTCAGATGGCTAAGCCAACCAGTGGTCATCGCACTAAGAATACTCTCTGTGGTCTTAACAGCTGTTTGACGAGGAGTTACAACAAATATAAGTACATGAGGCGTAGAGAGATGACATACATGCTTGTATTCTAGCAGCGCGTGCCTGGACTTTGGGATCTGCAGTACACTCATCATATATCTTGACTGGCGCGTCTGGAAATCGGACGTGAACAACGTCGTTTGAACGGGTGAAAGCATGAGGATGCAGAGAGGAAGGAGGAGTGAGGAGGAGTGAGGGTGAGGGTGACGATGAGGAGTGAATTGTTCTGCAGGCGATCTGTGTGTATATTTCCACACGTGGGGCGAGAGTCATGCCGCGCTAAATTCACCGGTTGAGTATATTCATGTGGGCTGCAGCGCATAACCTACGCATAAAGAAGAAACAAAGATGACGGGGGCAATCCTAGAGGGAGACTGGTTAAAGAGACTAGAATCAGAGTGTGCATTACCCACCAGAAAGGAGAAGCCTTCCAGAAGGGCTTGCGTGAGCGAGGTTGGGTGGGTGAAGAAGGGATACTAGCATCTAGAAGGGGTTCACGTTCTTCATCTACTGTGAAAACTGCCATGGTGAAGGCCGGGGAATCTGTAGAAATATGAAGGCTATGATAGAAGAAAAAATTAAAAGGTTAGCTGTATATGCAGAAGAGAGAGTGAGTGTGGAACCCACGCTTCAGTCATCATTCACCGGTTTATCTGATAAGCGAATTTTAAATTATATATAAAAAGTAGTTACGTAATAGTTGTCTCATGGTCACGGTTCACACACGCAACACACACGCGGGGTCACGACACAAAGACTCGAGACGCGTCTCACCCAAACACACAATGCCTGGTCCTCTTAGAGATGCTAAACTTACTGACTTTTTCCACAGACGTCCCTCTTTATCTGAATCCACTCAAATTTCCCAGACTTCACAACAACAACAATCATCGCTCGTAACTTTCCGGTCACTTTCCACCGGTGACTCAGTACTCCCTGTACCACCCAAGCGCAAGCCAGGGAGGCCAAAAGGAAGCAAGAACAAGGCAAAGTATAGACATGATAAAAACGCTTCTGTCCACCAGCCCAAAAGCTCTTCCCGTCCCTATGCCAGTAGCGAACATTCCGCGTCGGAGTCTCCCTCCTTTCTTGATTCAAGCGCCTCCAATCCCCTCGCCAAACGACAGACGGGTAAACACAAGAGGGATGTAAATGACGCCAAAGATGCGTATTCACTGCGTTCGTCTCTCAAGGCTGGCCCGCGGTGCTCTCAAAGTGTCCTATCGTCCTCACCCCTGGATTCGGCCCCTCATCTTCAGTCGAGGGTTTGGCTGTCCAACTCCCAAGAAAGCAGCTCTTCCGGGGCATTTACTCCGTTCAAACGGAAGCCTGATGACGACGACGATACAGTTAGCATTACGAGTAGCGGCGTCCCACTCAGCCTCTCCTATGCCCAGCGGCAGTTGTCATCTCCTGCACCTTCCAAGCCACCGACATTGTCTCTATCTAGCCCCCTATCTTCGCAACCGTCGACTAAGAGACGCCGGTACATGTCTCCTCCACGCATTCTCTCGGGGCCTGTTACACCCAAAAGGACACGAGCGAATGGCGAGATCATCCCAACAAGCCAATCTAGCGAAGTGGGCGTGTATACACCTGTTCGTCCCAATGACGTTTTGCGACAAAGAAATGATGTCCAAGAGAGCGTCGAAAACTGGAGGCATGGTCGGAGTGCTTATAGACTTGAAACCGTGTCCCCATCGCGATCCTCCCCGGGTGACTATTCGATGGAGGTTGATAGGCCACTATCTCCCCTTACGTCCTGCCCAAAAAGCATTCACCCGGGGTCTCCACTGTCTTCGTTTGCGGAATTGGATACAACACACTCGGAGGTCGACCCAGATGACCTGCCCCTATCTTTGCCATTGCATGCTTTGCCCTCCCCCTCTTCTTCCGGTGAAGCCCTCCCTTCCCCTATGCAGCTTGCAATCTTGTCCTCTGTGCGTCCAGTGACGCCCCCGCCAAGCTCGCCCGAGCAGGAGCAGCCTGCGCCTGTTGCTCCCAAAGATTCTAAAATGAAGACAGCAGAGATCATCGCGGAAATCTGGGCGAATGTGCGCGCCAAGTCAGTGTCCGACAGCGAAGATTCCTATCTACATGCCCCCGTAATGGAGGAATTGAGCTCCGAAGAGGAAGAAGACGAGCCGTTTTGGAAGAGGGACAATACATCAGCTAGGTAAGTTCGCTAATGCTGCCTGGTGGAAATTCCCTTTGATAAGCTCAAAAAAAAAAGCTATGCAACTCAACGCTCGACTGCTACTAGTGCTACCCGAACTCGTCCATGTCGCGCCCTCCCATCCCCTCCCTCACCTTCACCTTCACCCTCCCAGGTTTCGATGTCCCTTGACCAGCCTTCCCTCACTAAGAATGCTGATCGTAGTCATTATGTGCCAGATTTTTCAAATTCCGAACCAGGCTCGCCCCTTGATAACATACATAAACGCCGTCCTCGTACTCGACGCACAGTTACCCATCTAGCCAAATCATCAGCCCCAGGACCGAAGCCCGGTATACGAAAGGCTTGTCCAATCAAAGCTATGCTTCACGAGCGCAAGAAAGAGATGCGATCCGGCCGTGGGATCGATGCCTTGAATCGTGCTGAAGGCTATGACCACAATGAGCTATTGTCGGAATTCAGCATCGACGACGTTGATAAAGACATAGATAATGCAGCGCCTAGAGGGTCGAGCCCCGAGGATAAAGATATCCTTCGCGTTGCTGCTTCTGATCTACAGGGTGACAGTGCCGATTTGCTGGCAAGCACTTTGGAGGTTGAGGTACAACAAGAAGAACGCGAGCGCCTCTTAGGTGCGAAAGAAGGCGAAGCGGTGGGCAAGATATTGGATGCTGATCGGAAGTTGGGACAAGCCGTTCATCGTAGTGCCCTCGGAGCCCTAGTGTTTGTCAGCGATCGCGAAGGAACTGTGGACGGAGACGATAGTAGTGAGATGGGTCTGGTGTGGGAATCAGTGAAGGACAAGACAGCAACGTTAGACAAGTTGAGCGGAGCAATCGAGCAACAAGGTGTGCACGAGAGCATGGTATACGTCCAGTCTTACTGAAATGAAGGCATTCAGATGTCGAGCACCTGCAGGCCATATTTGGGATACTGTCTGCCGAAGATATGGTCGTTCCTGGTGTGGCCCAATGGCTGTGTGAGCAAGGTAAGCCACATATAGGCATTTACCGTGTTTATGTACTCACGTCCCTCAGCCTTGTGGTACGAGCACGAACAAATAGGACGGCTTAGTCGGAAATTCCTTTTCGAAATGCCTCTATGGGCTCAGTCCTATCCGGGTTCGCCGTTGACTGTGGACCTGATTGTGCAAACCATGATGCGTGTCGGGCTGCGGAAAGACCTGAGTATGCTTGTTCTGCCACCACGGCATGCAACTTTTCCACGCCTTCGGAATAGGCCTAGAGTTTTAGGGTCATTAGTCAAGATGATAGCATCATTTGCTCCGTGAGTCTTGATACTTGTTGTATGATGATGCCACTAATAGTCTGTTTCCCGTCGTTAAGTCGATGGACGATGGAACAATTACCGGATGTGGTAATAGTATTGTTGCTTATCGGTGTGGACATGGATACCTCGACTGAGCTGAGGGGTGATATCCTCTACTCGGTATCACTTTTGTGTCGCCGGCTGTCTGGCAAGTCTGAGGGACCAGAAGACATTGTGCGTGGCTGTCCAGTCTAATTTGTCCAGCCAACGTACTTAACTGCTTGTAGGAGATATCTATTGCTCAAAAGGCTTTAGACTTGGCGAAGTCCCTCTCCCCCTTTAACCAAGCACTGTTGCTTTCATTCTTCACCAAAGGCAGCCCGAGCAGCCTTCGCATTTCCCGAGCAGTTGCCCATCATATTCTCACCAGTTTGTCCATTCAGGCCGTAAGTAGTGTGTAATTGCGCCCCAAATTACTGCTAATGTGGACGTGGACTTTCAGGCGAACTACCGTCTGCCCCCACTCGGTCCATTAATCGGCGCCTTATCTGACTCGGATGGAATATTCAGCATCACAGAGTCAACGGACTACGACACGCTCACTTCATGTATTGCAGTACTGAGCGTCGCGTTATGCGGAATCGAAAGCTACGTCGCAGAAGAAATTGTGTTGAAGAAAATGGCGCACGTGACAGGAACTGACGGAAGCCCACGTAAGAAAGGGCCACTGCCATTGGAGCTAGTAAAGACAGAGTTGGATGTCATGCATGGGAAGATAGGTACGTGTCCTGCATCATTTCACACTGTCTCTCTCACCAAGGGTTTCGTTCGAAGTTGATACACGCGCTGCCCATCTTGACAGATCTAGAGCCAAGGGCGCTATTCAACGCCTATCGATGCGCGTACATTACCAACGTGCTGCCCTTTCGAAGATGGGTGGGCAGCTGCGATTGGGGGACTTCTTTAGTCCCGGTAGCAACTCTAGAAGGCCAAAGTACAAGAACAGGTAGTCACTTTTATTGTTGTTCCATTTTTTTTTTCCGTGGAGAACGTTACCTCGATCAGCCTACATCCGCTCGTATTCAGTTACACTGCAATTAATGCCTAATTTTAGTGCACTCTAGTAGAATTCGCATATACTAGTGACTTCTCGTATTTTTTTACAGTGCTAGATAACCTTCCAGCTACTCCTACATCGATAAGGCGACGGGAAATAGGAACTTCAATTATCAATGGGAACTACTACAATAATATTATTTCATATCCGGTTTAATTCGCCTCCGACTTTGCCATTCACCTCAGTCAACACCCGCAGCCGGCAGCCAGTATTTAGTTCAGCACGACTCTGTTAGATGTCCCCGGTGAGCGCCGGTGAGCCCGGGACTCTGGGTTAGCCGGTTGGTTCGTACTGTCAGACGCAAACTGGCTTTTTGCTTTTCTCGAGATCTCGCCCCAGTTGGGTCGCCTCTAACCCGCTCTCTCTCCCTTAAGAATATCGGCTAACCCCCCAAATCCCGCGGAGCCATAGTATCATGATGGCCTAGAACGTTAGGCTCGCCCCAATTTCTGTTCTGCTGTGTTGTCGCCTCTGGACCCTTCCCTTTACTGGCACTGGTTGCTTGAAGTTGCTTCTTCCGATTTTGCCCCACCCACCTATCCTTTCGAGAAACCTTTCCTTGTTTCTCCCGTTCCAGAGAGAGACTTGTACGGCCTCAGGAGATGCGTGAGCCAGACTTGTTGGCACACCCACAACACAGGAGGGAAAGAAATCGCACTTGTTGGTTTTTGCTGATCGTTACGCAAATCTGTTCCCACATCTGATAATCACGAAGATGGGAGTATGCATTCGTTTAGCAATCCTTCCGACCTCACTTCCTATCAAGGTGGGCATTGACGGTAATAGGGTAAGTAGACGGATTCAGAAGCACAATAAAAGAACTTCCAAGTCCTGCTGTGGTGACAGTTCTCAGCACATAGATGGTATAGCCCGCCATTGGCTTCCTTTCCTGGCCTTGGAGAAATGAGTTGTCACCTCTATTTACTATTTCCGTATGTATACTGCGAGTGGATATCGAGAGTGACCATGGCGTACAGTCATCATACTAGCCCGCGGCCACGTTGGCCGGCTGATGTGGAGTGGCTTCAGTCATGCCTTTTTTTATCACGACAAGTTCGTTATCTTTATACGGAGACTGAGGTGGCAGCGTGCCTGTGGGAATGTCTGACTTGGCTGACGTCTGGCTCTGGTCCTTGGTTCTTTCCTCGCTGCCTCGCTGATGCTACCTTTGCCTTTCTTCTCCAATACTCCTTGAAGGTGAGTGGAGATAGTAGACTACTGCCAGTGCTGGAGATGCGCTATATTCAAGAGATACGCTACGCGGGCATTCAAATTGACCCCACCTTTCAGGCCTTCTCACAATGATCCTTTCGGATGTACGTAGGCGAATAGAAGGGTAGCCAAAAGCTCTGCTGAGGGCGGGAGTCTATCCATCTCAGTCAACAGCATCCCCAGTGTGCTCGGATCCAATTCCATCGAATCACAAATGCTATCCCCATCTATATGACCGGCCCTGATGCTCCTGTCAATACATATTCACCAGATATCAGATGAAAAGACATAAATACTTCTGCAATCCCATCCACGTCATTCTCATTTCCTGACGGTCAGGTGGTTCCATCATGCCTTAGTAGCTTGATACTGGTTGGCTAGTACTGTTCGGCTGTTCGTGCCGGAGCCTTCAACTGAGCTCGCGCCATTCACCCTTGCCTAAGATTTCCAGATACGACCTCAGCGGTGCAGCTGTATTGGAGGGCTGGGACTTGGTGTGTGCGGTTGGTAACTAGTTCAGTGTTGACATATTTCAGGGTTTCCACTTCTCAACCTGCACCGGAATATCGTACTTTTATTTTGGAATCACATAAATTGTTTCTCTGAATGACACCCTTCTTCCATATCCCAGTAAGAGAGAACGTGGTTGTTGTTCTTGTGATAGCAATTAGAACCGTGCCAATTTGTGGCTTCGGCTCCGATGGAGTACCATGTAAGGCGATGTTAATTGTCGGGTAGTCGATGATATAACACACTCCGTTATTCTAAGAAAATTGCAGGTATGATGTGGCGCACGATATGATGTATTGAATGAAAGAATAATGTTGGCCTAGCTCGAGTATATAAACAGGAAGAATTGTCTCTTGCTGGTTAGCTACCAAGTTTCACTCTCTGTTCTATTAAGAACAACAACTAAGAAACCATTACCTCACACGAATGCACTTCATTACGATCCGCACCAGCGTGAAAACGTTTTTCATTATCCTTGCGTTGGCAGCTTGCGCTGTGGCACTCCCGTGGGGCGGTGGTCAATCAAAAGGTCCGCTCCCTTCTTTCCTCTTGTGATGGGGATTGTTCACTTTGTCCAACTCGTCGCTGTTAGCACTTAGGCAGGAATCTAGTCCACTTGACAGGAAGGGATCTCAAAACGTGTGGCGTGACGTGATACTCGAGTAGGTGTTAAAGAAAGCCCACGGGTGGACGCTGTTGGGAAGCTGAGAGGACACATGAAGATTGTTTCTCATTCGTCGAGTATTGTTACCGAGATTTTCACCCAACCAAGACAACCAACGCATGTTGTCTGACTACGTATTTTGTGAATGTCATTTAGGCACTACCACACTAGTATGTGCGCGTCCAAATAATTGTTTTGATGATTTGATGAGCACAGCAATTAGGAAACTTCATGACGACGCTTTTAAGTCGCACGCGGTTGTCGACTATTCTGTGAGTTTCCTTATCTCCCCTTGCAACATGAAGCGAGCAGGAGAACCGTGCTTGTGTTGAGACAGGCCGGAGTCATAGGATCCGGGATCCGGCATTTGGTGTCACGGTGTGGCAATGTATTATCGTTGCTTGGGAGTTTCAAATTTGTGAATAGAGAAACATAGCCATAGACAAGACCATTCTCCAATCGGACTTGTGCCGTCGACGTGATAATACAGTATATGGAATATATCCCCGAAGTGTCAGTTTGGTATTAGGTGTATGATGGTTGTGTCGGAAAAAGCCGATCTTGGGCCCCTGCCTGCGTGGGAGTTTCACGATTTCCGCACTGATTAATGTAATCACGCTGACTCATGCAATCAGTTCTCGGCACTTTGGAAGCCAAACAAAATACGACTTGCGAAGCGGCGAGCTTTGAAATTTGAAATCTGATGGGCGTTGAGCACACATCACTGGCGCGCAAATTCACTCTTTCCTCTGTATCTCCTCCCCCACTTCCGTGAATGCTCCATAACTTTATACAAGACTTGGATATATGCATAGATGATGTCCTGAAAATTTCACTGTACTTTGTTGAGAGATGCTTAAATTAGAGACTGTTTAACTCAAAATTTGAGCCTTCACCTGTACATCAGCAAGATAATTGGGTAGCGTATGGGTGATATGTCCAGGAAAAGATCAACTAATTTGGTGTGGCAATCTCTTAAAAAATCGCATGTTGAAACTCTCAAGTCTTTTGAAACCGATAATACATGATAGTATGGCAACAAGATGGCACTGGCAGGTATGGTTGGTCTAGTGACAAGTGCCAGAGATATAAGGGTAGCTGGCTTGGATGGGAGGGGCGTAGGAAAGAAATTGATGTCAAAGAGTCGTCTCGGTCTGTCACACCAATGTCCAGACGTCCAGATTAGATCCCAAACTTGAAGATCTGACGACCTATTGGTACCTACCTATTCCTTGTCACAAAAAAAGGATATCATGATGTATGTCTCCTTACATGACGCAAATGAGCCACACAACAACAAATTAGCGCGCTTAATTAGCTTTTGGTGCTTTGACAAGCGTGACAAATGGCAATGCAGTACTCCCACATTCCATGCCAGTGTATATCTTTTTAGGACTTGTACAGCGTGCAAGTTGCAAGACTGGTCTTGAAAGCTTGGTCCAAATTCCAAACAGGTGCAAACAGTCATCGTGTTCGAAGTCCATTTCAAGTTGAACTTCTCACCTCGAGATGACAAAACCAAGCACTGCAGCGCGACTCATCCCTCAGCACGATTCGGTTAGATGTCCCCGGTGAGTCCGGGGACTCTGAGTTAGCCGGTGCTGCACACCACCAGAACCTCCGAGTCAGAACCTGTTGAGCCTGCGGATCCCACACGAGACGACGCGAACTGGCCTTTTTTTTTCACTCGCCCCTCACCCACTCTCCCTTAAGAATATAGGCAAACCCCCCAAATCCCGCGTGGCCATAGTGTCATGATGGCCTAGTACGTTAGGCTCGCCGCATTTTCTGTTGTGCTGTGCTGTCGCCTCCCTACGGACTCTTCCCTTTACTGGCACTGGTTGCTTGGAAGTTGCTTCTTCTGATTTTGCCCTACCCAGCTATCCTTTCGAAAAACCTTTCCTTGTTCTCTCCGTTCCAGAGAGAGAGACTTGTACGGCCTCAGGAGATGCGTGAGCCAGACTTGTTGGCACACCCACAACACAGGAGTGAAAGAAGCCGCACTTGTTGGTTTTTGCTGATCGTTACGCGCGTCTGCTCCCACATCCGATAATCCGTGGATCAGGTCGATCAGGGCGTGCATTTGTTTAGCAATCCTTCCGACCTCACTTTGTCCCAAAGGTGGGCATTGACGGTAAAAAGGTAAGTAGGCGGATTCAGAAGAACAATAAAAGAACTTCAAGTCCTGCTGTGGCGACAGTTCTCAGCACACCGATGGTATAAGCGGCCATTGACCTCCTTTCCTGGCCTTTAAGAAATGAGCTGTCACTTCTATCTACTATTTCCGTACGTATACTGCGTGTGGATATCAAGAGCGACCATGGCGCGCTGTCATCATACTAGGACTCCGCGGCCGTGTTGGCTGATGTGCGGTAGCTTCCGCGATCGCGGTCATGCTTTTTTTTTTAGCATGACAAGTTCATCATCTATATACGGAGACTGAGGTGGCAGCTTGCCTGTGTGAATGTCTGATGAAGTGGCGCTCCGGGGGGCGCACGTGTGAGTCCGAAATACGGAAGGAATGTGATCACAGGATAAAGGCCATAAGCAGAATCAAAGATATGAAGACAAGCCAATGAGAAAGCCAGAAGGCTGACGCGCGTCGCAAGTAGCATACACGGGACAGAGATCGTAGCGCAGAACTGAGAGGCAAGGAGAAGATGTAAAGTAAAAATGGGACGCGTAGTCCTTCAGTTTCCATCACAAGGAGTAGCAATTTGTTCTGTTCTCACAAAGAGAACTGACGCGACGCGAGGCACAACTAGTGGCCCCGCGCGCTGTCTTGATACTAGTAGCCGGATCGATAATGGGACGATGTAAGAAACATTGCCGTAACAAGAAGTGAATAATGGGAACGTGAGGCAGACTAGAACCGATCAAAGTTCCCCTGTCTTCCTTTGATAGGGGAACACGAGACATACAGAAACGGAAGTGCGAAGCTTTTGAGACAAAGGAGACGCGAGGCAAGGTCAGTCCGAGCATAACGGGATCGTGGCCGAGGTGGCACTGCAATACGGCGGTAGACAAAGGTAACGTTGACGTGAGATAGACAGGTGATCGCGAGCTGCATAACGGTGGTGATGACTTGAAGGAGGAGTGTAATAGAGACGCCGGAAATCGTGTCGATACCTGGCCAACGAGGGGCCTACCCTTGCACTGACTTGGCTGACGTCTGGTTCTGGTTCTTGGTTCTTTCCTCGCTGCCTCGCTGACGCTTCCTTTGCCTTTCTTCTCCTATACTCCCTCAAGGGGGGTGGAGATAGTGGACTAGTACTTTCAGTCTGGAGACGCGTTATATTCAAGAGACACACTACTCGGACACTGGCATTCAAGTTGAAATCTCATTGACCCCGCCTTTCAGGCCTTCTGACAATAATCCTTTCGGATGTACGTAGGCGAATAGGAGGGTAGCCAAAAGCTCTGCCGAGGGTGGAAGTCTATCATCCCAGTCAACAGCATCCCCAGTGTGCTCGGATCCAATTCCATCGAAATCACAAATGCTATTCCCATCAATATGACCGGCCTGATGCTCCTGTCATTACATATTCACCAGATATCAGATGACAAGACATAAATACTTCTGCACTCCCATCCACGTCATTCTTATTTCCTGACGGTCAGGTGGTTCCATCATGCTTCAGTAGCTTGATACTGGTTGGCTAGTAATGTTCGGCTGTTCGTGCTGGAGACATCAACTGAGCTCGCGCCATCCACGCTTGCCTAAGATTTCCAGATACGACAGCGGTGCAGCTATAATTGGAGGGGGCTGGGACTTGGTGTGTACGGTTGCTAACCAATTCCGTGTCGACATATTCCAGGGGGTCTCCGCTTCTCAACCTGCACGCGAACATCGTACTTTAATTTTGGAATCACATAAATTATGATACCCTTCTTCCATACCCCAGTAAGAGAGAACTTGGTTGTTGTTTTTGTGATAGAAATTAGAAACGTGCCAATTTGTGGCTTTGGCCCCGATGGAGTACTAGGCTACCATGTACGGCGATGTTAATTGTCGGGTAGTCGATAACCCGTGATGATATAGCGCACCCCATTATTCTAAGAAAATTGCAGGTATGTTGTGGCGCACAATATTGAGTGAAAGAATAATGATGGCCTAGCTCGAGTATATAAGCAGGAAGAATTGTGTCTTGCTAGTTACAGTAGCTGTTAGCTACCAAGTTCCACTCTCTGTTCTATTACGAACAACAACTAAGAAACCACCACCTCACACGAATGCACTTCACTACAATGCGCACCAGCATGAAATTGTTTATCTTCATGCTTGCGTTGGCCGCTTGCGCTGAGGCACTCCCGCAGCGCCGTTTTCCACCAACGAGTCCGCTCCCTTCTTTCCTTTTGTTATGGGGAATACTCACTCCGTCTAACTCGTCGTTGTTAGACTCTAACGATCCAACAGGTCTTGGGGTTTCCACTGGCGGTAATGCAGGAAGCGTGTAGCTGTTAAAGAAAGACTACGGGTGGATGCTGTTGGGAAGCTGGAGAGGGACATAGGAGGATTGTTTCTCATTCGTCGAGTATTGTTACCGAGATGACCTGAGCGATTCCATCCTTCCAAGACAACCAATATGCAATGCATGTTATCTGACTACGTATTTTGTGAAAATCATTTATGTGCGCGTCCAAATAATTGTTTTGTTGATTTGATGAGTACAGTAGTTAGGAAACTTCGAACCTTTCATGACGACGCTTATGAGCCGCACGTGGTTGTCGTCTATTCTGTGAGCTTCCTTATATCCCCTTGCGACATGAAGCGAGCAGCGAGCAGGAGAACTGTGCTTGTGTTGAGACAGGAGCCATAGGCCCGGCAATTAGTGTCACGTGTGGCAACGTACTATCGTTGCTTGGGTGGGAAATTCGAAATTCTGCGAATAGACATAGACAAGACCTTTCTCCAATCGGACTTGTGCCGTCGACGTGACAATATATGGAATATCTCCCTGAAGCTTGAAGTGTCAGTTTGGTATTAGGTGTGGATGGTTGTGTCGGAAAAAGCCGAGCTTGGCCCCAAAACTTGGGAGTTTCACAAAATTCCGCGCTGATTACTGTAATCACGCTGACTCATGCAATCAGTTGTTGTTATCGGCATCGGAAGCCAAACAAAATGCGACTTGCGAAGCGGCGGGCGGCGTCGACCTCGAGCTCACATTATCACCGAGCACAAATTGTCACTGGCACGCAAATTCACTCTTTCGTCTGTATCTCCTCCCCCACTGCTGTGAATGCTCCATAACTTTATACAAGACTTGGATGATATGCATAGATGGTGTGCTGAAAATTTCACTGTACTTTGTTGAGAGATGCTTAAATTAGGGACTGTTTAAATCAAATTTGAGTCTTCGCCTGTACATCAGCAAGATCGCAAATTCTTTATTTCTCTTGTGATCCATAATTGGGTAGCGTATGGGTGATATGTCCAGGAAAAGATCAACTAATTTGTATTTGTTGTGGCAATCTCTTAAAAAATTGCATGTTGAAACTCAAGTCTTTTGAAACCGATAGTACATGATAGTATGGCAACAAGATGGCACTGGCAGGTATGGTTGGTCTAGTGACAAGTGAGCCAGAGTTATAAGGTTTCCCTGATGCAGCTGGCTTGGATGGGGGGAACGTAGAAAGAAATTGATGTCAAAGGTCCGTCTCGGTCCGTCACACCAATGTCCAGATCCCAAATATCTGACGAAAGATTCGACGACCTATTCATTATCGATATATATCTTCTGTTGTCTGATATGTATGTCTACTTACATGACACAAGTGAGCCACACAACAACAAATTAGCGTTTAATTAGCTTTTGACTTTGACAAGCGTGACAAATTCCCACATCTCTTTTGGGACTTGTACAACTTGAAGCCGCGCAAGTTGCAAGGCTGGTCCTGGGACCTGGGAGTTTGTATTTGCCCCATGAAATTGCATGAAAGGCCGGTCCAAATTCCAAACAGGTGCAAACAGCCATCGTGTTCAAAGTCCGTTTCTCGCCTCGAGATGACAAAACCAAGCACTGGCAGCCAGTTTGTTGTCAGCTATGCTTTGGCCTCCCCTTCACTTTCCCCATGTCACACAACATTCAAGGAGTAAACAGCTTTCCGCGTGAGTGACACGGGTATTTTGCAATGTGTATCTAGCGTAAATGTGCGCCGGATTGTGAAATTCACAAGGATTCAATTCAGTTCACTCCCTCACGTATGCCAATACACCTCGTGCCTCCCTACCTATGGTCACACGTCTCACCCTACCACACGCGCTACTCATCTCCTCTCGTGCTGGGGTGTGGATGGCGCCACTGTGCACTCCGTCCTACATAACCCGTGAGTACTTCTAGTCCTCAGGGTGGTTCGCCCCGTCTCCCACACCCGGGCCTGTCGCAGCCTCTTTCTCTCTCTGTTTATTGTGCCGCCTCCGCCTCCAGTAAACACCCGGGCTACCTCATCCTCACTACGCCATCCATGCAGCGACGCAGAAAAAGTAGAGAAGTGTGTGCACGGGAGCAGGTTTCTGGGCAACGGCCCGGGACCGCGAAGGAGCAGCGCATTCTCCGCGTCGCCGCTCCTCCAACTCACAATGTACTCTGCCGTATCTCCGTAGGCGGACAACTCGGGTGGTATAGAGATCGCAGCTGGCTCGAGCAAGGATGACGGGTCGAGTGCTGTGGGTGCAGCTGCGCTTTCAAGAGGCCAATACTAGCAGAGGGGGAAACGACAACAGCGACAACCACAGCAGAAAGAACAGCAGACGCAGCAACTATAACGCCAGCCGAAACACCAGCCCGCGCTGATGACATGGACGCGTAAAATGTGTTCGTCGTGGGCATGATCTATCCACTCAGGGTGGATGCCACTGCTCACCGCTGAGGCATCTTTCTCCGCCTCTTCCTACCATCCCTACCACCAGCAAAGCCTCCCTATTCGTACCACACCGTCCATGTAGCGAAGCATAAGAGGTGGAGAGCGTGTGCACCTAAAGCGGTTTCTGGGCCATCAAGGCTTAACGACAGGGCAGCATAACAGGACATATAACTGAAGAGGCAGTCTCTCATGACCACTGCTACGAGCCTCTGTTCGTAGGGTGGGATCTGGAGACATTCGGCGGGCGATGTGCTGCAGGACTAGGAGGTGATCGAGCACGTGGCAACGGCTCAGACAGGAGGAGGACCCCCGTAACGCGCAGTGGCGCAACGCTTCCCGTGGCCAGCAATCAAGAGGCCATCGGGCCTGAGGACACTAAGACGATTACTATATGATTCCCT
>QFDX01001407.1:0-19098 GCA_003315875.1 Lactifluus piperatus
CTAGCACTATGGGCCTGGTTGGCACGTTGGCCGACATGTTCTTCCTCAAACCCCCAACAGTATAGCACCACCTGCCCTGATAGAAGACGACTATAGCATCCGCACGGAACGCAGAGATGATAAACCGAGAATTAGTTCCTAAAATGAATTATGAAGTCGACTTCTCGGCAATAGTCAGGCTGCTGATTTGGTGATGCAGGAGAACGCGTGACGACGATCGAGTGAACAAGAGACACGTAGATTGTATTGATGTACCCGCGCTCGTCTGAGTAACGTCGCACATGACGAGACTGACAGCGATTCAGCGAATTCCATATCGGTAGAAAGCATCCAGAGCAAGACTCGCGGCCTTCTACCAACAGCTAATGTAGCTGGACTACACTGAAGGGGAAGAACACGTAAGAAACAAGAAAAATGTAAACACCGTGTCTGCGTTATTTCACTTTCCGGGTATTGGTTCCTCAACGATCTCAACACCCAGCTTCAACAACTGTAGCGATGAGCCTCTGATAGCATACGTGCATTTGGAAAGGCGCATCTCAGTGTACAGACACAGACACGCATGCGTCGCCGTATCACGCACGCGCGACACAGATAGTGGAAGGTTCGTACATTACCCTGACCAGGGGGTGGTGCCTGTAGTTGCCGAGAACGCCGGGACCGCCGCCACACTAAACAGGGTCACATGCACATGATTTGTAAGGATTACCCTTTATAGAAATGTGAGACGGTGGGGTGAGTTGGGGCTCGCGCGGCTCGCCACTCCCACTCCCTCAAGGGCCGGAGCAACAACATCGACATCGGCGGCTATGCTGATGACTCGAACCCGAGTCGCTGTTAAGGGGCACACACAACGGACGCTCAAGTTTGCTGATGCGAACTACAGGACGTCAAGGTAGAAGCGCAGTCGAGTTTTGTGATTCCGCTAATTAGTCGTTACAGCCGTTATGGTATGGGTAGTTTCGCAAGGTATGCATGACATTCCGGATATCCAGAACTGCACAGGACTAGCACAGAGTGGAGCAAAGAGAGAATAGCGTTGCCAATCGAAAGAAAAAAAAAAACATAGACGGCAAGTCAGTCTGACATAGCTACCCATCGTCTGCCACGACACGCTCCATCGCTTCCAGAGCTCTCCGGGCCCGTTCCTTAACCTCCCTTTCCGCACCAATACTAATGCAGCCTCCAGGGCCACCCCCGCCAAACTCGACAAAATGCCGGAGGGTGCTCTCAATCCCAGCGGGGCGGAGCTGTGTAGCGCCCCACGCGAGTTCGATGATCGCGCTCAGAGCAGCGCAACGTGCGTCTGCAGGTGCATCTACCAGCGTGCCGCGGAGCGAGCGAAGCAACTGCGTGTGTGCGAGGATCAGGCATTGACGCTGCGTATGACCGTTGGCCAGGTTGGCCAGGGCGTACGCGGCCTGGAGCACAACATCCGCTTCGCGCGTTTCGAGGGCGCTCGCTAGCGCGTCGAGCAGTCGTGGGGTGCCAAGCGCATCAAAAACGGCGTCGACGTCGTCTTCGCAATCTGCGAAGTTGCGCAAGAGGTACAGCGACTGTTCACGCACCCCCGCATCGGCATCGTCAAGAAGCGCGTCGATCGCGGGCCAGCCGACATCCGCCATAACCGCACGCTTGGTCTGTGGCGGGCATTTGTAGACAAGGTTCTTGAGTGCCCAGAGGGCACTAAGGCGCAGCTCCGTATAAGGTGAGCGGAGATGGCGCGCAAGTCGCGTGGCCACCCCTTGTTCGAGGAACGGGGCTCGCAGTGGGGAGTATTGGTTCACGAGGTTGCAGATCGCCGCAAGTACCGCATGTACCACGCGCCGGTCCTCGCCTTCGTTGGTGAACACAGAAAACAGTGCTGTGCCTAGGCCCGAGTCGACAAGTGATGTACGTGCAACAGCGACACTTCGTGAGAGGGCCCGGACGCATTGACACGCGGCGTATCGCACCCCGGTATGTCGGTGGGTGAGTGCTGAGGCTAAAGGTGGCAGGAGTCGCTGACCATCGGTCACATCGCGTCGCATGTCCTTGTCAGCAAGCGCAAGGACAGCAATAGTCGTAAGTGCAGCCTCGCGCAGACAGCAGAGGCTTTCCGGTTCGTCTTCCTCCCATTCGGGTGGCGTCTTGTTATCTGGCGTAGCGGGCGGCGTGAGTGAGTGAACAAGGTCGGAGAGCTTGACTAGCGAGCCCCGGTCAAAGACGGTTTGACACAGCTCTTTCTCGTCAGTTACTAGATAATCTGGCGTTCAATTCATTCAGAGCTACGTACAAGCTGACCAGTGGGGTGTGGCTTACTGAGAATAAAACATGCCTTAGTACGATTTTGTGGCGATTCAGTCTTCGAATCGATCATGCGGTTCATGACGTGCATAATAACGTGTGAAGCGGCGAGCTCTGCAGGCGCTGGATGATGGTGGTTCGTTGTGTCCGCTCGGATGATATGTGTCGCACTGGTATTGTCCGTGCGGTGAATGATATACGTCAGATTGCCCTACCATAGACTCGCAGCGAGCTGCACATCCATAGAACGAGATTTGCATAATCCCAAGGCTAGTATCAAGGCGGGTGGGATCTGTAGAAAGGTCGCAATTGTGGGGGGGCATGCAAAGTGCGCGGGCGTAATAGCCTCGGGGCAGGGAAACGTCATTGAAATGAAAAATGAGGTGGCGCCTAGTCTCGTACCCCGACGTTCTATCACCAGCGGAGATCCGAGCGGAGTGTGAAAAACAATGAAAGATTATGGTGATAACGAACGGCGTTCACTCTTTTTCACACTCCGATTCGACGCCAGTCGGATCGTTCCGTGAGTGATAGGACGTCGGGAACGAGACTAACATAGCACGATGTTTACAAAAACAAAGACGCACTCGATTGTCCAATTTAGGTGAAATGGTATGATGTCATGTCTCTAATATGTGTGATGCTGTATGTGTACAGAAGCTCGGCAATGATTAATGATTCCGTGACTACCCATGATCGATGATCGATGATCTGAGTGGGAGGGGGAGTTCCCTTCACCCGGCCTAACGCAGGCCTACATCTTCTCGATGAACTTGGCCAAGGCCTCTCCCTCCGCCTTGGTCCTGAATATAATGTTTGGTGAGAGGGAAGTATGAGGTGTGTTCAGTTTCTACTAGCCTGAGGTGTCGCTTCGGGGCAGGTATGAAAATGAAGCGCCGTCTGCGTCTATCCAACACTTATCCATGGATCCAGTCACTTGACCGTGGGCTTATCCGTCAGTCAAAGGCTATACACCCTCAGCACTAGCCAACTATCCCCGGATCCCTCACCGTCCGACCTCCCCTCACAAGTCAAACACTACACCTACCCCATCTCCTAGCTCCATGCCAGAGACAACACCTTCATCTTATAACTTTCATTTGATCTCCAAAGCATTGTCCGACTATGCCAAGCAGACCGGCGTAGACCTCACAACAAACCCATTCGCAGATCAGCTCCAGAATTGTGACTCTGTCGATGCTATCTCTCAGCTACTCCAAGACAGAGCAAAGGCGTTCAAAATCTATCGGGACGAACATTGCAAGCTGATCAACTGCCTCAGCCCAGTGCTCCAGTTCCTACTTGCCTTCTCTGGTACCCTTGGCGAGGCCCTTGTTCTCGTGAGCATCACTCAGTCGATCCCTTTTTAAAATTCCAACTCTACGCTACCCCTCTCAGGCGCCGTTTCCACCTGCGAAAGCAATCTTCGTCGGAGTCGATGTCTTCCTGGTAGTATGTATCCCTCTCACCTTCGATTCCATTGTCCTCACATCTCGGTCGATCAGGCTGCTTGCGGTGTCACTACGAGTTATGACACGCTTGTAGACATCTTTGAGCGTGTAGGGAATTTCCTGAATCGACTTCACATTTACACCCAAGTCCAGTTCACACCTGCCATGACGGATATCATCGTGAAGATTATGGTGGAAGTACTGTCAGTGCTTGCCTTAGCAACGAAGGAGATAAACCAGGGCCGTCTCAGTGAGTAGATCCTCTCTCAAGTTCTTCATTTCTGGACATGCTGTAGGGAAATTCGTAAAGAAATTATCAGGAGAAAGTAAAATCGAGGCTGTGCTGCGGAGGTTGGCACAGCTCACCGACGAAGAAGCTCGGATGGCCCAAGCCCTGACTCTCCGTGGGGTCATGGGCGGTACGTAGCCCTGGCATTTATTTGTTCAATGACCTGAACTGTGATCCTGTTAGACGAGAAGTTACAAAAAGAGATGCAAACTTGGCTTTCCCCTCCAGACCCGTCGGAAAACCATAATATTGCATGGGGACTTTGTAAGGATGGGTCTGCCACTGGCACGTGGTTTGTCGAGGGTGTTTTTGAGGAATGGAGAAAGTCGGGATCACTCTTGTGGATATATGGTAAACGTGCGTTGTGATTCGACTTGTAATCTTACACATACTGATGGCTGCCTACCATCCCATCACGATTATGTAGCGGGATCTGGGAAGAGTGTGTTGTGGTATGTGTCCCACCAATCGTCTAATCCCAGCGTGATTGAAAATTTCAACCAGCTCCACAATCGTTGAATCAACCGAAGCAATTTCAGAGACCGAATCAGCCCCGATGGCATATTACTATTTCGATTTTAGAGACACCGCAAAGCAGGGCGTCCGTGGATTGCTCAAGTCGCTCCTTACCCAGCTCAGCTCTACTTCAGGCCGTTGCAGCCGCATTCTTTCCGACCTATATTCCTGGCATAACTCTAGATCTCGCCAGCCTAGCGATGATCAGCTTAAGGAATGTTTAGTAAAAATGCTGTCATTCCCCGAAGCACCCACGACTTATATCATCATCGATGCCCTGGACGAATGTCCTAAGATCTCTGACATGGGATCCCCTCGCAAACACGTTCTGAAACTTGTAGAGGAGCTTCTCAGTTTACGACTCTCAAATCTTCGTCTATGTTTGACGAGTCGTCACGAAGCGGATATCATTCCTATTCTCGAGCCTTTGGCTTCTCACCTTGTGTGCCTTCATGACGAGATTGGACAGAGAGAGGCCATTAGGGACTATGTTAAATCGGTGGTCCACTCTGACCCGTGGATGAAGAAATGGAGAGCGGAGGATAAAGAATTGGCGATCGATACACTTGTGCGGAAAGCTGACGGAATGTAAGTTGTGAGCATCATACCACCCTTGTAGTTGTTTATGCGACGCAAATAGGTTTCGATGGATTGCCTGTCAGCTGGACGTGCTCCGTCACTGCTTTCCCGCAAGTATCCCTGACGCTCTGCATGGATTACCCGAGACGTTGGATAAAACATATGAGCGTATTCTGCTAGGGATTCTGCCAAGCAACAGAGGATATGCGCGTCGGCTCCTGCAATGCCTTACTGTGGCGATCCGACCTCTTCGGGTTGAGGAGCTCGCAGAGGTTCTTGCCATCCGCTTCGAGACCGGAAGGCACCTAGAATATCATCCCGGTTGGCGGTTGGAGGATTCTCGAGAAGCTGTTTTATTCGCATGTTCAAGTCTAATTTCGGTCGTCAACGTGGATGGGTCACAAATCGTCCAATTTTCTCATTTATCTGTCAAAGAATTCTTGACATCCGACCGCCTCGCCAAAGCAGGGGAGGACCTATCCAGCTATCACGTCCTTCCGCAAACGGCACATCTGATCCTCGCACAGGCTTGCCTGAGCACTCTACTCCGATTAGATGACCAAGTTGACAAAGAAAGGATAAAGGAGTTCCCACTGTCGATCTACGCAGCTCAATACTGGGTTGAGCATGCTCAATTCGAGAATGTGTCGTCAAGCATAGAAGATCTCATGGAGGAGCTATTTGACCCAGACAAGCGGCATTTCTCAACGTGGGTGTGGATGTTCGACGTGGATCGACCTTGGGATTGGGTGGAGCACATGTCGAGCGAGCGCCCAACGGAGCCGGAAGCAACTGGGTTGTATTATGCCTCGTTGTTCGGTTTCCGTGGCGTTGTAGAACACCTGATTGCCAGCTGTCCGGAGAGCATAGATGCTTTTGGAGGCATGTACGGCACTGCATTACATGCTTCCCTGATGCAAAGACATTTCGACATCACCCTGCTATTACTTGAGCACGGCGCGGATGTGAATTCTGTAGACGGCGTGGGCTGGAGTCCGTTGAATCTGGCATCATTTAAAGGACGTCTTGACATTGTCAAATTCTTATTGAGTCTCCAGCCAGACGCCAATATACGTGATGGCGATAGCGAGATCGCAACGGATGTGGCGCCGCGCACAGAAGAACCGGAAGTTGGGCAAGTATCGCTACGTTATGGCGTAAATGTGGACTCCCGTGACTACCAAGGCTGGACCCCACTCAAGTCAGCTTCGCGATACGGCCATTTGGATATCGTGCAGCTTTTACTTCAGAACTGCGCTGCAGTGGACTCCCGTGAAAAGGACGGCTGGACCCCATTGCAGTCAGCTTCGCGATACGGCTATTTGGATATCGTGCGGCTGTTACTCGAGAATGGCGCCGCAGTGGACTCCCGTAACAACAATGGCTGGACCTCATTGTTTTTGGCGTCACGATATGGCCATTTGGATATCGTGCAGCTGTTACTTCAGAACGGCGCTGCTGTGGACTCCCATAACAACAACGGCTGGACCCCATTGCAGTCAGCTTCGGCATCCGGCCATATAGATGTCGTCCGACTATTACTCAAGAATGGCTCTGCCGTGGACTCCTATGACCACGGTGGCTGGACCTCTTTGATGAACGCTTCGGGACATGACCATGTGGATATCGCGCAGCTGTTACTCGAAAATGGTGCTTCTGTAGACTCCTGTAATAACGATGGCGACACCCCATTGAACGTGGCCTCGCATTACGGCCATCTGGGTGTCTTGCAGTTGTTACTCCAAAACGGCGCAGCTGTAGACACATGGAATAGTCAAGGCTTCGCTCCATTACATTCAGCGTCAAATTCCGGATATCTCGAAATTGTACATCAGCTACTCGATCACGGTGCAATCGTCAACATGCACTCCATGGGTGGAATGACCGCCTTGCATCTGGCATCCCATGTTGGGAAACCCAATATTGCGGACTTGTTGATCGAGCGTGGTGCTGATGTAAATGCCCGAGATGACGGGGGCAAGACTTCATTACATTTTGCAGCACAATCCGGGCATCTCAATCACGTGCTTCTGTTACTTAGCCACGGCGCAAATATAGGCGCACCTTGTGCGAAGATGCAGACCCCTTTGCACTTAGCAGCAGCTAACGGTCATTCCGACGTTGTTGAGTCGCTCATCCGGCACAGTGCAGAGATCGACAAGCAGAACAAGGACAAGGAAACTCCACTGAATGAGGCGCCGAGCAATGGGAAAATCCAGACTGCTCGTATACTAGCCAAATGCGGACCAAATGTGGATTCGAAAGATAAAGACGGTTGTACACCATTGCACCTAGCAGCACAACAAGGGCTACTTGACATTGTCAAACTCCTTGTCCAGCTCGACGCAGATGTCAACATTAAGAATGGAAAAGAGGAGACCCCACTAGATCTGGCCCGTAGAAATGGGCAACACGGCGTCGTGAGCTTCTTGGCTGAACAGATGGGAGCGCCACATCTGTATCGTATGGCCAGTGCAGGCATGACGGCGCTGGACATGGAACTACAAAATGCTGACTCCGACAGTGTGGAGGTATCAACCAGCGGCAGTGAAGACGCAACCTGCCTTGACAGCCCGGGCACTTCCGAGTCGTTGCTTATTGCATCTGAAAAAGGGGACCTCAACGTGGTACGGTCATTGCTTAGCCGCGGTGCAGACGTCAAAGAACGGAATACAAGCGGCGAGACTGCATTGTATCGGGCGTCAAAAGAAGGGAGACTTGAAGTTGCAAAATTGTTGATTCAGCATGGCGCGAATGTGAATTGCAGGGACAAGTATGGGTGGACGCCGTTGCACATCGTATCACGATATGGACATTTGGCTGTCGCGCGGCTGTTACTTGACGAAGGCGCCGATGTGAACGCAGAAATGCCTGGCCTCCGCACTCCATTGCATTTCGCATCAGAGTTTGGTTTTCTCGAGATTGTTAAGCTACTACTTGAAAAGGGGGCAAATGTTCATGTGTGGAATGATGAAAGCCTGTCACCAGCTCAGCTTGCGTTAAAGAGCGGAGAACGGGAGGTGGTGCAATTATTGTCGGAGTATGGCGCGTGCTGAGGTATGATCATGATTCAACATGATATTACTGTACAAGCTTCTTAAATACGCAGTTTCTCAGAGCGCTGGTATACATACTATTTAGGTTTCCCTAGGACAGATGCGAGGAGATACTGACAGATTTGAGACGTTGAACTCGTTTTCTGGATTGCGTTTACCCTGATTGCAATAATTCGAGTACGTAGCAATACTAATTTGTAAAATAGATGTCGCGTGATATAAGGGTTGCTTGCGACAAGAGGCAAATGACTCAGACGTGCACAGGAACTTGGAGATGACTGAGATTCTCGAGCGGGATTCTTCTAGATATAAATTTCTTCATCGGGATATGCTGTCCTTACAGAATTCCATATCCATGGCCTCGCCCAGGTCGTTGTATCAGTCTCCTCACATAGTCCGGAATGGGCTCCGTGGACATTGTGCTTTGGCACTGCCCGTGTTTGAGCTTGTCAGCGTACAGAGCTACGTTCTCCTTTCTAAGACATGGCAACATGTCAATATGCGGGCAGAGGAACGAATGAGGCAATGATTTCTCTCCCGTAGTAGAGTGAGGAAGAAAGAAATACACAAGCACTGAGGCAGTCAAGGCCACGAAACAGATACGAAATGCAATTAGTGCATTATTTAGCATGGCGACCCATCCTGTGTGCTCTGACTGTTCCCTAAGTCCGGGTGCCGGCACAGCAGCAAAGTAAAGTACGTCGAGCACCTCTTCACGGTCATCGCGCGTGACACATCGAGCGAAGGGGTCACAATGAGCGAGCAACACGCCTCGATCCGTCGTGTGTGAGTAGCCCAAGGTCTACTCGACGCCTCTGCGGGTAGAACTAGATGAGCCGGTGGTTGATAGGCCGTTGCAGAGTGCGCTCTATGTGTAAGCTGGTCTGGGGTACCATTGAGGAGAATAGACGGAGAGCGGACCCTCTGGGTGGCAACAGATCGGTAACTATGATGAGAACGAACTTCTCAGGGAGCTGAAAACCTGTACAGTATTGTATCGGTCGAAGGAACCTGGGGATGGAACGAAGTTGACCCATACATCTCGTCAGCATCGATCTCACCCTCTACCGACATCAACCGCTGTACTACTACTTCACCTGTTTATGCGTGAGGCATGTAGGTGAGGAACAGCGCTGCAGTACGCACCTCGGTGATGCATAATCTTCCAAGCTAGTCACAGTATCTCCCTTCTGATTATGTGGAATACAACCTCTTCAAGCTCAGACGGAAGGGTATACTCAAGCAGTGTAACGCAGTCGAGTGGCGCGCGCGATTTTAAGAAGGCTGCGACGCAGGATAGCTGTTGGCTTTGTTCAGCGCTTGAGGAGCAGAGACGGGAGTAAAAGATGAAAGGACTTAGAAAGCACAGTCGGAGTTTTAGAATGAAGTGCCAGGCGATCTCGCTCAGGTACTTTCTCATATCTCGAGGGGACACATTGGGTTTAAGGCGCTTTGTGCCAATGAAAGGGTGCTCAAAACCAAGTGGCGTTGTGGTGCCTTGCTCCGCCAGTCTAGCGTCGTGGTTCCAGTCTGAACACCGATGGCATTGCTTATCTCAGCGTCATGCGTATCTACAGTCCCTCGCCCTGGCCCTGACTCCGGCTCTCGGCCCCTCTGCATCCGGACCCCACTCCAGCGTCCAAAGAGGGGGCGAGGAATCGCAGAATGAAGCTTTACTGTAAGGCTCGCCACTCCCACTCCTTCAAGGGCCGGAGCAACAACACCTGACATCGGCGGCTATGCTGATGACTCGAACGCGAGTCTCTGTTAAGAGGCACACACAACGGACGCTCAAGGTTGCTGATGCGAACTACAGGACGTCAAGGTAGAAGCGCAGTCGACTTTTGTGATTCTGCTAATTAGTCGTTACGGCCGTTACGGTATGGGTAGTTTCGCAAGGTATGCATCACATTCCGGATGTCCAGAACTGCACAGGACTAGCACAGAGTAGAGCAAAGAGAGAATAGCGTTGCCAATCGAAAGAAAAAAAAGACATAGACGGCAAGTCAGTCTGACATAGCTACCCATCGTCTACCACGACACGCTCCATCGCTTCCAGAGCTCTCCGCGCGCGTTCCTTAACCTCCCTTTCCGCACCAATACTAATGCAGCCTCCAGGGCCACCCCCGCCAAACTCAACAAGATGCCGGAGGGTGCTCTCAATCCCAGCGGCGCGGAGCTGTGTAGCACCCCACGCGAGTTCGATGATCGCGCTCAGAGCAGCGCAACGTGCGTCTGCAGGTGCATCTACCAGCGTGCCGCGGAGCGAGCGAAGCAACTGCGTGTGTGCGAGGATCAGGCATTGACGCTGCGTATGACCGTTGGCCAGGTTGGCCAGGGCGTACGCAGCCTGGAGCACAACATCCGCTTCGCGCGTTTCGAGGGCGCTCGCTAGCGCGTCGAGCAGTCGTGGGTACCAGGCGCATCAAACACGGCGTCGACGTCGTCTTCGCAATCTGCGAAGTTGCGCAAGAGGTACAGCGCCTGTTCACGCACCCCCGCATCGGCATCGTCAAGAAGCGCGTCGATCGAGGGCCAGCCGACGTCCGCCATAATCGCACGCTTGGTCTGTGGCGGGCATTTGTACACAAGGTTCTTGAGCGCCCAGAGGGCACTAAGGCGCAGCTCGGTATAAGGTGAGCGGAGATGGCGCGCAAGTCACGTGGCCACCCCTTGTTCGAGGAACGGGGCTCGCAGTGGAGAGCATTGGTTCACGAGGTTGCAGATCGCCGCAAGTACCACGCGCCGGTCCTCATCTTCCTTGGTGAACACGGACAGTGCTGTACCTAGGCCCGAGTCGACAAGTGATGTACGTGCAACAGCGACACTTCGTGAGAGGGCCCGGACGCATTGACACGCGGCGTATCGCACCCCGGTATGTCGGTGGGTGAGTGCTGACGCTAAAGGTGGCAGGAGTCGCTGACCATCAGTCACGTCGCGCCGCATGTCGTTGTCAGCAAGGGCAAGGACAGCAATAGTCGTAAGTGCAGCCTCGCGCAGACAGCAGAGGCTTTCCGGTTCGTCTTCCTCCCATTCGGGTGGTGTCTTGTTATCTGGCGTAGCGGGCGGTGTGAGTGAGTGAACAAGGTCGGAGAGCTTGACTAGCGAGCCCCTGTCGAAGGCGGTTTGACACAGCTCTTTCTCGTCAGTTACTAGATAATCTGGCGTACAATTCATTCAGAGCTACGTACAAGCTGGCCAGTGGGGTGTAGCTTACTGAGAATAAAACATGCCTTAGCACGATTTTGTGGCGATTCAGTCTTCGAATCGATCATGCGGTTCATGACGTGCATAATAACGTGGGAAGCGGCGAGCTCTGCAGGCGCTGGATGATGGTGGTTCGTTGTGCCCGCTCGGATGATATGTGTCGCACTGGTATTGTCAGTGCGGTGAATAATATACGAAAACTCAGATTGCCCTACCATAGACTCGCAGCGAGCTGCACATCCGTAGAACGAGATTTGCATAATTCCAAGGCTAGTGTCAAGGCGGGTGGGAACTCTAGAAAGGTCGCAAATGTGGGGGGGCATGCAAAAAACGACTCGAGAATAAACGTACCTGCGCTTGGTCTTCCTGTTGGTCCCTTAACAAGGTGAACAGCGACGTCATGATTGTCCTTGGCAAGAGCGGTCAGAGCGCTTAACGCAGCCTTTTGTACTTTGACGTCTCGGCTACGCAGCAGTGTCGTAAGATGACGCGCCACCCAACCCGCCACCACCGGAGTGCGCGGGTGTAATAGCCTCGGGGCAGGGAAACGTCATTGAAATGAAAAATGAGGTGGCACCGTGACAAGGCGAACGGGATAAGAGAGAAGGGTCCCATCTGCTTTCAGACATTATCGATGGCCACGGTCCGGTCCGGTTCGGGTTCGGCAGCTCTCAGGCTGGACCTGGACCGGACCTAGAGGTTCGGTCCTAGCAGATTGGTGAACCTGGACCTGGACCTGGGTTCAGGTCCGGTTCAGGTCCGAACCAGGTTCGAATGCAAAAAAATGTGAATATTGAAGGGGATAGGATCGAAATGAGTGGGGAAGTGAGATGGGAGACAATGTAGCGTGTAGAGGCTACTATGCGTGACTTTCCATATAGCAGGGACGAGTCGTCCCTGTCCGTCTGTCTTTTAGCTCAACTTGACCCCTCCCCTTCCCTCGTGTTCCCTGCGCAATGGGTGGAACTCTTTCTTATCCGATATCACTTGACTTACCCCGCTTTGCGTTGTCCTTGATCGCTACGCTTGGCTAGGGTGGTATGTGAAGTGTATCCATCTCATTCGTTATTACAGTCCCCGCCGTGTGACAATGGCCGATGTTGAGACTATGTTGGTCACCGTTATTCACCACTGCCCCAATCTCGCCTTCACGGTTGAGTGGCAGATCGCGTCTTCTTTCCCTCCCATTGCCGATGCACTCGTCACTTATTCCGCAAAATACTTTCACTCGGTGCAATGGAAGATCAGCCCGAACTGCCTCGCAGGTCTCATTTGGGCACTCGACCTCGAACACATTCAAAACCCAACTGGTACGTCACTCGAGCAGCCCTTAGCTTCTCCCCCTACTCACCTGCTACTCACACAACGACAGTGTTATCCTTGCCATCTCTGCCACAAACGTCCACCTCGCGAACTCGGATTCGCTCAAGCTCGCGCGGTCCGTAGACCCCTAGGGCGGCGGGCAATCCGCCTCCTGAAGAAGCTGACTCGATGTATGCGGGCACGCACGTGCTCAACATACTCGCGGGGTCGAATAGTACTCACTGAAGCTTGGTTTCATCGGTGTCGTGAACCGCTCACAGCGGGATATAGGCTTGGACAAAGCATGATGGACGCACTCGAGAGCGAATCCGGGCTCTTCAATGACCAGATGTAATATCGGAATACCGCGCACAAGAACGGGGTGAACCACCTCGCCCAAACAATTAACCTGGTTCGTGCCTCTCCTTTTTCTCTTCAGAGTCGCGCAGGAGCGGAGGGCTGTACTTTTTATTAGATTTAGATACTCATGACTCATATACATAACAACTACCTGATATGAGGGCTAGGCTTAACACGCTTATGGGTCAAGTGCAACAAGAACTCAAGCTGCTCAACTCATTCGGTGATGAGGCCATCTACGGGTGACACCAACCAGGTTCAAGTTTGCCCTTTCTGTCTTGACTCTCCCCCCTTTTCTAACCCCACGTCACGCCACCACAGCAGGATTCATTCGTTCTCCGCTCATGACGCAAATCGCTCGCGACTTTCGCGTCTATCGAGGGCACGAATGTCGACATCTCAACTAAAGAACAACCAGGCGGCGTGCGGATCTATCACATCTCCAATGACGTTCTTGGCCATGCCCTTGCGAGAATCGACTAACGCAGTCGCTTGAAATTCAAGACATCTGTACCAGCATCCGCAACTCAACTGGCCTCCAACCGAACTTATTCTTGCCTGGCGTCGTCGCGCTTGATCTGCTGATCAAGCCACAAATCAAACTCCTGGATGCATCTAGTTTGCGGTTTGTCTCGCTCGTGTACGAGGAGCTGGTGAAGATCTGCCATAATTGCACGAGCACAATACGTGGCATCATCCTCCATCATCCTCCCTCACTGCTGCCTTTGCGAGGGCAAAGTTCGCCTGAGTCACGTGTCTCAGGAGCCACAAATAATTTCCACGTGGCCGAGACCATCTGAGTTACGCGAATGACTTGGCCCGTGACTTCGGCTTACGCCCAAAGCCTCATCCAGGGTTGCATACATCCACACTAACCACTTTGCATTAGCAACAACGCATCATTTGCATACGTCGCCAGCCTCTCGGGATTACAGTGGCTCTGGACATCCCTCTCGGGTGAGAAGATTATGTACCGTCTGACACTGTGCGCTGACGATGCAAGCTTGTTCTAGGCTAAGCCGGAACCCCCTGCGAACTCGACGGTGACCGCGAATAGTTCCTCGACGGCGCCCACTGCTGGTTCTACAATGACTATCCGATCCGCGTCTGCGACGCTGCAACACAAGCGAGAGCATCCACGGGGTTCAGGTGCCAAGGCCTCACCGCGGCCGTGCTAGCGACTGTTTATTTGGACAGAACGAGGGTATCGTTGAGGACTGCTGTGGACCTGTCATGATAATGACCTTATATGTCTTATATCAGGGATAGTTATTGGCAAAGGGATGCAGAGCAATATCCAAACGTGGACTGTTCTTATCACAGCCCACTGGGGCACATCCAATCCTCCCACCAACTTGGAAAGAAAAATATAAGTAATTTCATGCCTCGCGAGGATTTACTTGTCAGTAGGGAACGGCCTATCCATGTCCATCGCACCGCACACAGAAAATGAGATCGATGAGGTTTAGCGGGGGTATGTTAACCTCATTTGGGGACAACGACATCGACAATGACTGCGATGGCCTCGAGAATTGCTTTCATCTCATCCGAGGTACCCACCCGCTCCGCTTGTCCTCCCCTCATCCTTAATGTCTTATTTACCATAGCACCGAGCGCTCGGCCTCATGGGGCCGTCTTAGCCTACTTGCCTCGTTTTCCTCAGGTACTTTTCAGGCTTCCGAGGACCGCAACGACGCAGTCGCCGAAATGAAGTACGTCACGCTCACCCGGGGGTCTCTTTTAGCATTTCCAAGGTCCGCTGGCGTTGGTCCGTTCCCTCTCGAGGCTCGTTTGCACTCATCATACCATACTTTTGCTCGTCTATAACAGGAGACTGCGCAATTCGAGGCGGACGCATTTGTGCAGCGGCAGTGCATTGGGCACCACTGAGGTCAAGGCTGTGCTCGATAGCTGGGTACGCTTCAACTGTTCAACACAGGCGAGAACGAGCAGGCGAGAACAAGCAGGCTCGGCTCGTCAAGACCGTCGTTGACATTGGTTCGTCCTTGCACATCCATGGCAAAGACATCAGTGTGCGTCCAGGTGTCACTGAACTGCACCCAAGTCACCACCCCCCCTCCCCCCCAGGACCGCTTGAGGTTCAGGTTCGAACCTCAGGTCCAGGTTCACACAACGCACTGAACCTGGACCCGTGTAGAGGTTCGGCGTCGTCGTCGTCGATTCGATGCATTACCGGCCATGACCAAGTGATCGTCGACATCCGCGCCACATTTGATTAGCCCTCATGATGAATTTCGGCCAATGAAGGGACCACCTTCGGGTGGTGCCAGGAGCACGCTTGTACACTGAGTCAAGCAGGGGAAATGCATTGGCAAGGACTCGGAGGAGTGCTACACAGAGCATTTTTGGTTTGGACTGCGACTTAGATGGCCTCCCCCATTCAGCGAACAAACAGAAGACGCTACAGTCTGGTAAAGCACAATACTATATTCTGAACATCCAGCAGGTGTGTAAGGACGTCCGAGGTGAGCAATCCTAAAAGTTCCTTCTAGAATAGCCAACTATGTTTAACTCGCTATGAGAGGTGGTTTTTTTTTTTCGAATCTGCATTTATATAGCACGATATGTTTACCAAAGACGCGCTCGACTGTCTATCTAAACAATTTAGGTGAAATGGTACGATGTCATGTCTCTAATATGTGTGATGGAGTATGTGTACAGAAGCTCGGCCATGATTAATGATTTCGTGACTACCCATGATGCATGATCGATGATCAATTATCTTCGGGGAGGGGGGGGTTCCCTTCACCTCGGCCTAACGCAGGCCTGCGTCTCCTCGATGAACTTGGCCAAGGCATCTCCGCCTGCCTTGGTCCCGAATATAACGTTTGGTGAGAGGGAAGTATGAGGTGCGTTCAAGTTCCTACTAGCCTGAGGTATCGCTTCGGGGCAGGTATGAAGATCAAGCGCCGTCCGCGTCTATCCATCACTTATCCAATCACTTGACCGTGGGCTTATCAGTCAAAGGCTATACACCCTATTACGGCACTAGCCAACTACACCCAGATTTCTAACCACCGTCCGACCACCTCACAAGTCAAACACTACACATACCCATCTCCTAGCTCCATGCCCGAAACAACACCTTCATCTTATAACCTTCATTTGATCTCCGAAGCATTGTCCGACTATGCCAAGCAGACCGGCATAGACCTCACAACAAACCCATTCGCAGACCAGCTCCAGAATTGTGATTCTGTCGGTACTATCTCTCAGCTACTCCAAGACAGAGCAAAGGCGTTCAAAACCTATCGGGACGAACATCGCAAGCTGATCAACTGCCTCAGCCCAGTGCTCCAGTTCCTACTTGCGTTCTCTGGTACCCTTGGCGAGGCCCTTGTTCTCGTGAGCATCACTGAGTCGATCCCCTTTTAACCATTCCAACTCTACGCTACCCCTTTCAGGCACCGTTTCCGCCTGCGAAAGCAATCTTCGTCGGAGTCGATGTCTTCCTGGCAGTATGTATCCCTCTCACCTTCGATTCCATTATCCTCACATCTTGGTCGATCAGGCTGCTTGCGGTGTCACTATGAGTTATGACGCGCTTGTAGACATCTTTGAGCGTGTAGGGAATTTCCTAAAACGACTTCACATTTACACAGAAGTCCAGTTCACGCCTGCCATGACGGATATCATCGTGAAGATTATGGTGGAAGTATTGTCAGTGCTTGCCTTAGCAACGAAGGAGATAAACCAGGGTCGTTTCAGTGAGTAGATCCTCTCTCTCAAGTTCTTCATTTATGGACATGCTGTAGGGAAATTCGTAAAGAAATTATCAGGAGAAAGTAAAATCGAGGCTGTGCTGCGGAGGTTGGCACAGCTCACCGATGAAGAAGCTCGGATGGCCCAAGCCCTGACTCTCCGTGGGGTCATGGGTGGTACGTAATCATGGCATTTACTTGTTGAATGACCTGAACTTTGATCCTGTTAGATGAGAAGTTAAAAGAAAAGATGCGAACTTGGCTTTCCCCTCCAGATCCATCGGAAAATCATAATATTACATGGGGACTTTGTAAGGATGGGTCTGCCACTGGCATGTGGTTTGTTGAAGGTGTTTTTGAGGAATGGAGAAATTCGGGATCACTCTTGTGGATATATGGTAAACGTGCGTGGTGATTCGACTTGTAATCTTACACACACTGATGGCTGCCTACTACCATCTCACCATGATTATGTAGCGGGATCTGGAAAGAGTGTGTTGTGGTATGTGTCCCACCGATCATGTAATCATAGCGCGATTGAAAATTTCAACCAGCTCCTCAATCGTTGAAGCAACCGAAGCAATCTCAGAGACCGAATCAGCCCTGATGGCATATTACTATTTCGATTTTAGAGACACTACAAAGCAGGGCGTCCGTGGATTGCTCAAGTCGCTCCTTATCCAGCTCAGCTCTACTTCCGGTCGTTGCAGCCGCATTCTTTCCGACCTATATTCCTGGCATAACTCTAGATCTCGCCAGCCTAGCGACGATCAGCTTAAGCAATGTTTAGTGAAGATGCTGTCATTCCCCGAAGCACCCACGACTTATATCATCATCGATGCCCTGGATGAATGTCCCAAGATCTCTGACGTGGGGTCCCTTCGCAAACACGTCTTGAAACTTGTAGAGGAGCTTCTCAGTTTACGACTCTCAAATCTTCGTCTATGTTTGACGAGTCGTCACGAAGCGGATATCATTCCTATTCTCGAGCCTTTGGCCTCCCACCCTGTGTGCCTTCATGACGAGATTGGACAGAGAGAGGCCATTAGGGACTATGTTGAATCGGTGGTTCACTCTGACCCGTGGATGAAGAAATGGAGAGCGGAGGATAAAGAATTGGCGATCGGTACACTTGTGCAGAAGGCTGACGGAATGTAAGTTGTGAGCATCATACCACCCTTTTCGTTTCTTATGCGACACAAATAGGTTTCGATGGATTGCCTGTCAGCTGGATGTGCTCCGTCACTGCTTTCCCGCAAGCCTCCCTGACGCTCTGCATGAATTACCCGACACGTTGGATGAAACATATGAGCGTATTCTGCTAGGGATTCTGCCAAGAAACCGAGAATATGCGCTTCGGCTCCTGCAATGCATTACTGTGGCGATCCGACCTCTTCGGGTTGAGGAGCTCGCAGAGGTTCTTGCCATCCGCTTCGAGCCCGGAAGGCATCCAGAATATCATCCCGGTTGGCGGTTGGAGGACTCTCGAGAAGCTGTTTTATTCGCATGTTCCAGTCTAATTTCGGTTGTCAACGTGGATGGGTCACAAATCGTCCAATTTTCGCATTTCTCTGTCAAAGAATTCTTGACATCAGGCCGCCTCGCCAAAACAGGAGAGGACCTCTCCAGCTATCACGTCCTTCCGCAAGCGGCACATCTGATCCTCGCACAGGCTTGCCTGAGCACTCTACTCCGATTAGATGACCAAGTTGACAAAGAAAGGATAAAGACGTTTCCACTGTCGATCTACGCAGCTCAATACTGGGTTGAGCATGCTCAATTTGAGAATGTGTCGTCAAGCATAGAAGATCTTATGGAGGAGCTGTTTGACCCAGATAAATCGCATTTCTCAACGTGGGTGTGGATATTCGACGTGGACCGACCTTGGGATTGGGTAGAACACATGTCGAGTGAGCGCCCAACGGAGCCGGAAGCAACTGGGTTGTATTATGCCTCGTTGTCCGGTTTCCGTGATCTTGTAGAACGCCTCATTGCCAGCTGTCCGGAGAACATCAATGCTTTTGGAGGCATGTATGACACTGTATTACATGCTTCCCTGATGAAGGGATGTTTCGACATCGCCCTGCTATTGCTTGAGCACGGCGCGGATGCAAATGCCGTAGACGGCCTGCGCTTGAGTCCGTTGAATCTCGCATCACAAAAAGGACGTCTTGATATTGTTAAATTCTTATTGAATTTCCATCCAGACGCCAATATACATGATGGCGATGGCGAGATCGCAACGGATGTGGCGTCGCGCACAGAAGAACCGGAGGTTCGGCAAGTATCGCTACGTTATCGCGTAGATGTGGACTCCCGTGACCGCCAAG
>QFDX01001409.1:0-29332 GCA_003315875.1 Lactifluus piperatus
AAGACCATTGATGGTCGAAGCTATGCTAAAATCATGAAGAATAGAAGTCCGGAGAGACCGCAAAACGTACTTGACATCAGGTTTCTCTTCATGCCTTCCCACTTCAAGGATATGGACATGGCGTTCGCCAAAGGTGTTGTGAATCTGTATCATCATGAGGTTGGTACTTCGAACGGTTGGGAGACATGCCAGATACGCACTTCGAGAACTACGATCCATAACTTGGGGTCATCTCTTCGATAGCAGAAATACACGGTCAGCGGGTTTATTCCCTCGAATCCACAATAGCTTGGCATGGTGAGTATCCAGGCGTCGTCCACCTGTTTTTCACAATGTTCAACGCCGAATTTACCCAGAGCATCTATAAGCTTTGTTCATATGGACGGTACCCTCATGCCATCGTCAAAGAGGTAACCTACGCTGCGCAGACCAAGGATACTCCGATAGATGCCTCCGTATGAAAACAGAAACCCGTTCATGAGCGATAAACGAGCTGACTCGAGAGCAGACAGGGGTAAAAGCAGTGAGAGCACAGGGTATGTGGATGCATGACGTGAGTAAATGGGAAGAAGGCGTGCATGGGTTGTTACCGAATGAAGGACGTATGCTCGGAGGGATGTTTCATGGTTGTAAGGCCTCGTGGGAGTACTGGTGTAGAGCACAAAGGAGAGGCTAATGCAGGAGAGGGAAGCGATCCCGTTCAGGACTGTGAGTCCCAAGAAGTCAGGTGCGACCCACATGAACTGGTTCAGATTCTTGAGGATACTATACACGATGCACCATTAATACCACTGCACTGTATGGCCCGCTAGTGAGATCTAGTGAGAGTTAAGTTAGCACCCTGATGTGGGCTCGAAACTTAACTTCCTTTCCCCTATCTGGTTAATGCGTGTACCCCTGACACCGGCTCCCAGACTACGTCCGTGAACCACATCTGTGCGACCGGACTTATTATACCCAGAAACAAGATGTCCACGATTGTCCATGTTTGAATGGGTAATATTTGTCAAGTGCGTTTGGTGAGTTGGCTACCGCAGACGTGATGCATGTGCTGGGAAGGACAGAGATGAAGGTCAAACTACGGTGTATCGATATATCGCGGTCTTGTATCGGGCTGTGTCCCAGTCCCAGGCGGGTCTGTGACTGTTGCGGCATGTCCAGCACTTCGGTGGTCATCTGCTCTGCTATCAAGAAGGGAACGCCTCCGGTATACGTCCTCGGCAGTTACCAGCTTACAGTTCCCCCTTTCTGATAGACTCGAAACGCTCTACTACAAAATTGGATTTATGGGTATAGCAATGAAATGGAATGGTACATAGGCCGCCGTTGATAGGACATCACTAAACCCGGGACCCTAAAGACTACAATATACGGCGAGTGTTCGTACAGGACATACAAATGGTCACAGAATATAGTGATGGGGCCACTCGGATTCCTACACGCACACTGTTATGGGCTTTCCGACAAGGTGGAGGTGCCCATGCTTACTGGTGGCAGAACCACCAATAAGCGCTGTACGACATCTCGCTTCTTCACCCAGCTATGAGAGGAGTCTTGAAGGCCCTTGATATTTAATATGGGGAACGTCGAGTGGATGTCCATCTGGGTAATGAGGTGCGCGAGCAGAATGACGAGCCCGTCATCCGCCTTCTGCAGAGACGATAGGGACTTCTTATGGGTGGTCTTGAACTTCCGCATACATCGTGAGGTTGCAGTGCCTCGCCGCGCCAACCTGACAACCAGATTGTTGAAGAACGAACCCCGTGTCTGAATGGACGTATATGCAGCAACGTCTATTCTTTCTTTCCAGAGCATGGCAGCCTGATCTTTAAAATTGTGCAAGACTGTCGGCCTAGAAAGGGAAGAATAGGATATGAATGAGGCAGAAGCTGGCACCTCGGTCGTCCCATATCGAAGGCATTTCTGGAGGAAGTCAACACAAGACCTGCAGTTCTTCTCCAATTTGTCCTCGGCTTTTAGGATATCACCTAAATGGGGTTCGACAAACTCGAGTGTCGCGGAAGCGCTGCGCCACAGGCTTCTCAGAGCACGTTTCGCATCAGACAGAGTGGCTACAACAGAACCAAGACCATGTAACTGTAACACATCAATACGAGCATATAAAACGAATATTGAAAGGCCGCACAGAGGGTCGAGGGTTGGTGTGCGGCGCGACCGCGTTGCCGTCGAGTTTTGCAGATCTAGTCTGTAAATTGTGAATACTGACCGATGAAAATCCAAGGAGAGATATACCTTCCAATCATGTATCGCTTGTTTCAAGCCTTCCCGGAATTGTTGCCAGCGGTCAACATCTTCAGGGTCTACGCGGCGTTCCTCCAGCGCCCTTGTGACGCGGCTCACCTCGTGGACCCAAAACTTGTCAATCTCGATGTAGCACTTTCGGATTTCTTCCAGTATAAAGTCCACTTCCCTAAGTAAGTCGACATCTTGTGGGAGTGGTCGGGACAGAACTTGAAATCCATATCTCAATCTCGTATTAAGAAAATGGCAGACAGCAGATGGGAACGTACCCGTGCGTCGGACCTTTGTCATGCATTCCAGAGTCCCATCCTCATATGACTTTCGCAGATGGTGGGCTTGCTTGCGCAAATTTCTAGCCATGTCCAACCGCTTCTCCAGCGTGTCCAGAAAGGAGCTTTGTCGTTGTATTTCCTCCGCAATGTCCAATAAGAACATGTCAGCATATTCCTTCGTGAGCTGTAAAAAGGTGATGTAGCGCTCCTGTTGCTTCTTGAAGGCAGTGCGTAAGGCGGTAACCTGACGTTTGAGCTGGGACTGGTGTTCCTTGGATGCAGTGATCGCTATCTCCTGCAACTGGTCGATGAGTGTAGAGAAGGTGTGCATATTTTTAAGCCAAGAAGATAACGTCGGGTGTAGCATGTCTGGGTCAGGTGCACGAGGGTCATTGGGATCCTGCGGGAGAGGGACCGTAGAATCAGGTGACGGTGAGGATAGCCATCTGGTCTCATGCTGCCCTTCTTCAGGAAGAACATTCTTGGGCTTGGGCATGATCGGATGATCGCCAGCTGGAGACATCAGTTTTGCAATCGCGTCATGCCCCGCCTCTGACGCAAGCTGACATGCGGGTAAAGCTGCCTTAAGGGGGGGAGCTGGGTCTTGAAAGGGCTCTAAAAGGCCAAACTTTTGAACACGCGGTGGCGTGGAGTTGGGGGAAGCAGCAGCAGCAGCCTGAGTCGATGAAGTAGAGGGAGCAGAGGTGAGCTGTGGAAGTTGCTTCACAGCCTCGTCGTCTGTAAGACCGAGGAATAAACGATGAGAAGGTAGGTCTCTCTCCGAGGTAATTTTATCTGCCTTCGAGATTGAAATTCGATTGAAGACGGATTGAGAGGGTGAGTTTGGGTTGGTCGCAGGGGGAGAGTAAGCTACTGGAGGTGGATGTTCAGCGGAAGGCTGGCTCGGCGCAGTGGGGTGTTGTGGAAAGTGTTCCGCTGCAGGAGACGGCACAGGAGGGTATTGTGCTGGATGATGCGAGGCCTGTTCGTGCGCCGGCGGAACTATATACGGTGAGGTGGCAGGTGGGGGCTGGGACAGAAATGTGGAAGGCTCTCGAAAGACAGTGGGGAAGTGGGAATATGCCAGGTTGAGCAGGCATCTGAGCTGATCATATAGGACAAGGATGACATTCCAAAGTATTTGAATGGGGTTGAGCACTGGCCGGGCAGCTTGTACTCAGGCTGCACGGTGCTTAGAGGGGAAACAGTTGGTACCCAATGGGAAGGGAAGAGGAAGAAGAAGGTGTGAATAACGGGAGGTTATGAGGCGAAGGTGATATAAGCACTGCTGGCAGGTATGCGATGCACCGACCTGACAAGGTGAGGCGACATGGCTGTGTCCGTAATCTCGATCGTGGCTGTGCTGGAGATAACCCTCACGTGACGTGTCGCGTTGGCCAACTTCATCTCGGCGCGGCCGTCACAGTACCGCCGTGTATTGTTAGCTGATATCCACGGAACCGTACAGAGCAGCAAATTCAAGCGTCAAGAACGTCTCGTTTTCGTGATCGTGGCGGGTACGCTTTTCCCTCGCGCCCAGGTTCATGGATGCTAGACTTATCACTCTTACATGGCTTCAACGCAAACTAGCATATTTGTACCCTCAGAGGGAAATGCACTCCTCGATATTCTCCTCTAACGCGGCGTCAACGGAGAGTCTCCCATCAAGAAGCGTGCTTCACGCAAATTGACAGCTACCCCAAACTATGCACCCCGAAGGTGGCGGCCAGAACCAAGACACCACGCACCGGCAGCTCGAAACACGGCACACACAAACCCGTCGCTGCACCAAAAAAGAAAAGGGGGAAAGAAAACACTTCACCTGTCAAGAAGAAGCGCAGTGGCGCGTCGAAGACTGCAAATTTGCAGAAGAGTCGGACAGATGACGGTGCGCACATTGCGTCAAGCTCGTCGTGTGCTCTCTAGCTCATCTTTGTGCTTCACTTGAATGCATCGTCACGTCCTTTTTATTACTCAATCTATCTATATATGAGCACTGCTACTTCTGCAGGCCCATCTCGCCTCCCAATCGCCGCTCAGCGGATGCCCTTTGCTGACCACCTTGCAGTTGCCAGTGTGTACTGCTTTGCTATTTCAGACATCAACGCGAAGGTTAATCCTAACTCTTTTTACAGTTAATTCTACCAAGGCTCCGACCACTCTCTCAACAACAGTAAAGCGTCACCCTTCTCCACGCTATACCGAAGCGCGTGAGGTTGCCAGTGAGACGACAATGCGCCCCAATCTCGAGTGTCAACGACAAAAAGACCATTGATGGTCGAAGCTATGCTAAAATCGTGAAGAATAGAAGTCCGGAGAGACCGCAAAACGTACTTGACATCAGGTTTCTCTTCATGCCTTCCCACTTCAAGGATATGGACATGGCGTCCGCCAAAGGTATTGTGAATCTGTATCGTCATGAGGTTGATACTTCGAACGGTTGGAAGAGATGCCAGACGCACTTCGAGAACTACGATCCATGACTTGGGGTCATTTCTTCGATAGCAGAAATACACGGTCAGCGGGTTTATTCCCTCAAATCCACAATATCTTGGCATGGTGAGTATCCAGGCGTCGTCCACCTGCTTTCACAATGTTCAACGCCGAAGTTACCCAGAGCATTTATAAGCTTTGTTCGTATGGACGGTACCCTCCTGCCATCATCAATGAGGTAACCTGCGCTGCGCAGACCAAGAATACTCCGATAGATGCCTCCGTATGAAAACAGAAACCCGTTCAAGAGCGATAAGCGAGCTGACTTGAGAGCAGACAGGGGTAAAAGCAGTGAGAGCACAGGGTATGTGAAAGCATGACGTGAGTCGATGGGAAGAAGGCGTGCATACGTTGTTACCGAATGAAGGACATACGCTCGGAGGGGTGAAACAGTGGTCGTACGGCCTCGTGGGAGTACTGGTGTAGAGCACATAGGAGAGGCTAAGGCAGGAGAGGGAAACGATCCCGTCCAGGACTGTGAGTCCCATGAAGTCAGGTGCGACCCACATGAACTGGTTCAAATTCTTGAGGATACTATACACGATGCAGCATTAATACCACTGCACTGTATGGCCGCTAGTGAGATCTAGTGAGAGTTAAGTTAGCTCCCTGATGTGGGCGAGAAACTTAATTTCATTTCCCCTGTCTGGTAAATGCGTGTACCCCTGACACCGGCTCCCAGACTACGTCCGTGAACCACACTTCTGTGCGACCGGACTTATTATACCCAGAAACAAGATGTCCACGATTGTCCACTGGCATGTTTGAATAGGTAATATTTGTCAAGTGCGTTTGGTGAGTTGGCTACCGCAGACGTGATGCATGTGCTGGGAAAGGACGGAGATGAAGGTCAAACTACGGTGTATCGATATATCGCGGTCTTGTATCGGGCTGTGTCCCAGTCCCAGGCGGGTCTGTGACTGTTGCGGCATGTCCAGCACTTCGGTGGTCATCTGCTCTGCTACAGTATCAAGAAGGGAACGCCTCCGGTATACGTCCTCGGCAGTGACCAGCTTACAGTTCCACCTTTTTGATAGACTCGTGACCTGAAACGCTCTACTACAAAATCGGATTTATGGGTATAGTAATGAAATGGAATGGTACAATATACGGCGAGTGTTCGTACAGGACATACAAACGGTCACAGAATTACAGGGATGGGGCCACTCGGATTCCTACACGCACACTGCTATGGGCTTTCCAACAAGGTGAGGGTGCCTATGCTCACTGGTGGCAGAACCAACAATAAGCACTGTACAACATCCCGCTTCTTCACCCAGCTATGAGAGGAGTCTTGAAGGCGCTTGATATTAAATACGGGGAACGTCGAGTGGATGTCCATCAGGGTAATGCAGGTGGTGAGGTGCGCGAGCAGAATGTCGAGCCCGTCATCCGCCTTCTGCAGAGACGATAGGGTCTTCTTATGGATGGTCTTGAACTTCCGCATACATTGTGAGGTTGTGGTGCCTCGCCGCGCCAAACTGACAACCAGATTGTTGAGACTGTTGTAGAACGATCCCCGTGTCTGAATGGACGTATATGCAGGAACTTCTATTCTTTCTTTCCGGAGCCTGGCAGCCTGCTCTTCAAGATCTCGCAAGACTGCCGACCTAGGAAGAGAAGAATAGGACATAGACGGGGCACATGCTGGCACCTCGGTCGTCGCATATCGAAGGCATTCTTGGAGGAAGTCAACGCAAAACCCGCAGTTCTCCTCCAATCTGACCTCGGCTTGTAGAAGAACACGTAAATGGGGCTCGACAAACTCGAGCGTCGCGGAAGTGCTGCGCCACAGGCTTCTCAGAGCACGTTTCGCATCAGACAGAGAGGCCAAAACAGAGCCAAGACCATGTAACTGTAATACATCAATACGAGCATATAACACGAATATTGAAAGTCCGCACAGAGGGTCGAGGATTGGAGTGCGGCGCGACCTCGTTGCCGTCAAGTTCTGTAGATCTAGTCTGTAAATTGTGAATACTGACCGATGAAAATCCAAGGAGAGACATACCTTCCAATCATTTATCGCTTGTTTCAAGCTTTCCCGGAATTGTTGCCAGCGGTCAACATCTTCAGGGTCTACGCGGCGTTCCTCCAGCGCCCTTGTGACGCGGCTAACCTCGTCGACCCAAAACTTGTCTATCTCGATGTAGCACTTTCGTATTTCTTCCAGTATAAAGTCCACTTCCCTAAGTAAGTCGACATCTTGTGAGAGTGGTCGGGATAGAACTTGAGATCCATATCTCAATCTCGTATTAAAAAATGGCAGACAGCAGATGGGAACGTACCTGTGCGTCGGACCTTTGCCATGCATTCCAGAGTCCCGTCCTCATATGACTTCCGCAGATGGTGGGCTTGCTTGCGCAAATTTCTAGCCATGTCCAACCGCTTCTCCAGCATGTCTAGAAAGGAGCTTTGTCGTTGTATTTCCTCATCAATGTCCGACAAGAACACGTCAGCATATTCCTTCGTGAGCTGTAAAAAGGCGATGTAGCGCTCCTGCTGTTTCTTGAAGGCGGTGCGTAAGGCGGTAACCTGACGGTTGAGCTGGGACTGGTGTTCCTTGGGTGCAGTGATCGCTATCTCATGCAGCTTGTCAATGAGTGTAGAGAAGGTGTGCATGTTTCTAAGCCAAGAAGATAACGTTGGGTGTAGCACGTCTGGGTCATGTGCACGAGGGTTATTTGGATCCTGCGGTAGAGGGGCAGTAGAACCAGGTGTCGGTGAGGATAGCTTTCGGTTCGCCTGCTCGATCCCCTTGAACAGACGCTCATACGTCTCATCTGAAGTTTCGGGCAGTTCCTCGAGGATACCATGCACACTCGCAGGCAGACAATGCCGCAGAACGTCAAGCTGACAATACATCCAGCGAAACCTGTCATATCATGAACAAAAAAATCATGGGTACAGCAAGTCCCCACTTACATTCCGCCGGCTCTTTCGGACAACGTGTTGATAACAAGTTCTTTATCCTCCCTCCTCCATTTCTTCATTATGGTCTCCGAGTAAACCACAGACCGGACGTAATTCACGATGTCGTTCTTTTGTCCGCTTTGATCATGGAGTGACACGCTGTAAAGTGCCAAAGGCTCAAGCGTTGAACGGATGTCCGTCTCCAGCCGGCTAGTAACACATATATGAAGATTGTCCAATCGGAGGTCTACCAGCTCCTTCAGAAGGCCCAGCACCTGTTCGCGAGCAGATGGCATCCCAGACACATCGAGACACTCGTCGAGTGCATCTATAACGATATATGTCGGGTTCGAATCCAGGACTATAAGCATCTCTTTCAAGCATTGTGTCAAAATCGCATCACTGGGTTTCTGTGCGCCACTGTCATGTGCAAGATAAAGTCGGGATAATATGTCGGAACAAGCCGTAGAGCGAGAAGAAAGCTGGATGAGAAGAGAACGGAGTATGTTGTGTAGGCCTTGCTTGTTGGGGTCTCGAAAATCGCAATAAAAATATGCCATGGAGGCAAATTCCGCCTCGCAGAGGGCAATAACGTTTTCAATGATTGTGGCGCTGACCGATGATATAAGCAGGGCTACATGGAAATGGATTGAACGAGAACGAACCAGAGAATGCTCTTCCCAGATCCCGCTACGGTAACAGGTAATCAGGGAGTGGGATGCGCTAAACGGTAGGAGGAACATACGTTTGCCGTGAATCCATAAGAGGGAGCCTGTTGACTTCCATTCGTCGAAGATACTACCTTGAAGGAACCATTCCGCTGTTCCTTGATGGTGAACGGAGCAAGCTATGTTGTGATTCGTGGATGGATCGGGTGGAGAGAGCCATCTCCGGGTTGCATTATTTGCATAGGTGGACTGAGACGACATATACCAAAGAAGTAGCAGCAAGGACTTGTCCGTGGTGCGGGGAAAGGGGGGACGGGGGGGGGGAGAATAAATAGCTAGCCACAAGGACACTGCCTACTGCCTCATGTCTGTTCCACGTTCTGCACTGATCTGGTTAGGCGCGTAGGATATGCGGTGCCAAAAGGCCCCAAGATTTGCCTCTGCCTGTCTCTGTAAGGGTGGTTGCATATTAGCTAATGTGCACTTTCCCTTTTCGTACATACCGGGCCGCGTACCGCACATTTACGTGAGCATTGGATACGAGCCCTACATCCCTTACCCTTCAGTACTAAGTTACTGTATTTTATTTAAAGGCTCTTTCGCTTGTAGTTAATTCCCCTCAGTTTGACATATCAGTGCATGCAAAGACAGGTCGTGAGGTGAGTCTCTTAATCAGCGTACTGATCGGCCTGCATTGATGTGCCCTAGAGGGCGATCTTTACATTTATGTTCGTTCGGCCGGACTAGTTTCTTCCATGTCACTCTTCACATTGTACATTCTGATCTTTCATCGCCTTACTGTTGATCTGGTTGTGCTACATCTAAATAGAGGGTTGCAACTGCCAGTGAGTAAACCTCTCTAAACCGCTTAACTCTACCGAGCTCTCCCGTAATGATCCAAATAGCAATTGTCAGTCTCTCCATGATAGAAGCCCATGGCAAAGATCAGCTCACGAGACATCGCGTGCCGTACCGAACATATTCTTGGGGACCTGGGGAACGCATATGGCAGAGATGACTTAGAAAGGTCACTGGAGATTCCACAGGTGTGCAGCTTCCCGCAGGCCAAGGTGTGCCGCCTTCGGTGGGACAGCCCGTCCAAGGTACGCTCCTCTTCTAGTATCATAGTCCCACAACCATGCTACATATGTTGTAGTCCCCTTACTGTCTTTCTAATGTCCTGATTGACGGCACACCTCGGATAGTACGTGTCCGACCGTACGATCCCCCATTGTGCTGATCCATGTTCTCCTTATCCACAGCGTTTATTATGCGCATCGCGGCTGGTGTCCTCGCTTGTGAGGCCTAGCTGTACGACCGCTGCCATCCCCTGATGTTCCAAGCGCTCGCGAGCCCCAAATCCTCACTCTTTCCGATACTGCTATATTCAGGTCTGCATTTACTAGATCGCTTCTACTTGTCAATGCCCTCCAAACGACTGCCAAAAAACGTGGCGAAGACGAAATCGACTCCAGCATTTTGATGCTCATCTGTGAGGGATGAGTGCGCGACGCACACAATGCCACTATATCAAGTCATCTCTTCGCTTTCTTATATATTTTGTAATAAACTGTGAGTCATGAGGCATGAGGCCTGTTAGGACACCGCCCCGTTGGCAAGTCTAGACACGCACGCCCGCATCCATAAAATGAATTACATGTACCTGTTTGGTATGTCACAGGCCCAGGCTCGCTAACCCTCGAAAGCTGCTCCTCCACCTGCCCCTCCCTCAGGACAACTGCGACGGTGACGATTACTTTCATCTTCATAGTATCTGTCGCTAGGGTGATGACAGCTTCGTTTGCCCCTTACTTTTTGGGTTCCTCCGATGACTATTTTCACATCACGCTATGGGACAACACTATGACGCCCACATCCACTCTTCCCTCTCTTTTGGAGGTGGAGGTTCGTATGTGTTGCTTCGCATGCCACCTTGAAGCAATACTGGGTATCCACATGCATCTGCCTCGAAGCACTGCACGTATACTATACTGGATATGTTCTGTGACAAGCGGAAGCCTAGCAGACAGAATGATTCACAGTGCCATGTCATAACACTGCTTGGATTCCAATACATATTGCAGGGAAATAATAGATTGGAAATGGGTGTTATTTATGTTTGTTAAATATACCAGTCGAGGTGGCATATGTCGAGACCAACCAATCTAGTACCCGTTACACAGCGAGCAAATGGGGGTGACCAAAATTATGTTTAGGAGAGATGGAAATATTTGTCAAGTGCGTTTGGTGAGTTGGTTACCGCAGACGTGATGCATGTGCTGGGAAGGGATGAAGTTCAAGCAACGGCGCATCGCGGTCTTGTATCGGGCTGTGTCCCAGGCCCACCCCGCCTGTGACTGTTGCGGCAAGTCCAGCACTTCGGTGGTCATCTGCTCTGCCATCAAGAAGGGAAGGCTCCGGTATACGTCCTCGGAAGTTACCAGCTTAGAGTTCCACTTTCTGATAGACTCGTGTGACCTGAAACGCTCTACTACAAAATCGGATTTATGGGTATAGCAATGAAATGGAATGGTACATAGGCCGCCGTTGGTAGGACATCACTCTAAACCTGGGACCCTAAAGACTACAATACGGCGAGTGATCGTACAGGACATACAAATGGTCACAGAATACAGGGATGGGGCCACTCAGACTCCTCACGCACATCGCTATGGGCTTTCCGACAAGGTAGGGGTGCCCATGCTCACTGGTGGCAGAACCATCAATAAGCACTGTACGACATCTCGCTTCTTCACCCAGCTATGAGAGGAGTCTTGAAGGCGCTTGATATTAAGTACGGGGAACGTTGAGTGGATGTCCATCTGGGTAATGCAGGTGGTGAGGTGCGCGAGCAGAACGTCGAGCCCGTCATCCACCTTCTGCAGAGACGATAGGGCCTTCTTATGGATGGTCTTGGACTTCCGCATACATCGTGAGGTTGCAGTGCCTCGCCGCGCCAAACTGACAACCAGATCGATGAAGAACGAGCCCCATGTCTGAATGGATGTATATGCAGCAACTTCTATTCTTTCTTTCCGGAGCATGGCAGCCTGATCTTTAAGATCGCGCGAGAATGTCGACCTAGAAAGGGAAAAATTGGATATGAACGAGGCAGAAGCTGGCACCTCGGTCGTCCCATATCGGAGGCATTTCTGGAGGAAGCCAACGCAAGACCTGCAGTTCTTCTCCAATTTGTCCTCGGCTTTTAGAATATCACCTAAATAGGGCTCGACAAACTCGAGCGTCGCGGAAGTGCTGCGCCACAGGCTTCTCAGAGCACGTTTCGCATCAGACAGAGAGGCTACAACAGAGCCAAGACCATGTAACTGTAACACATCAATACGAGCTTATAAAACGAATATTGAAAGGCCGCACAGAGGGTCGAGGATTGGAGTGCGGCGCGACCGCGTTGCCGTCAAGTTCTGTAGATCTAGTCTGTAAATTGTGAATACTGACCGATGAAAATCCAAGGAGAGATATACCTTCCAATCATTTATCGCTTGTTTCAAGCTTTCCCGGAATTGTTGCCAGCGGTCAACATCTTCAGGGTCTACGCGGCGTTCCTCCAGCGCCCTTGTGACGCGGCTCACCTCGTCGACCCAAAACTTGTCTATCTCGATGTAGCACTTTCGGATTTCTTCCAGTATAAAGTCCACTTCCCTAAGTAAGTCTTCATCTTGTGGAAGTGGTCGTGATAGAACTTGAGATGCATATCTCAATATCGTATTGAAAAAATGGCAGACAGTAGATGGGAACGTACCCGTGCGTCGGACCTTTGTCATGCATTCCAGAGTCCCGTCCTCATATGACTTTCGCAGATGGACGGCTTGCTCGCGCAAATTTTTAGCCATGTCCAACCGCTTCTCCAGCGTATCCAGAAAGGAGCTTTGTCGTTGTATTTCCTCAGCAATGTCCAATAAGAACATGTCAGCATATTCTTTCGTGAGCTGTAAAAAGGCGATGTAGCGCTCCTGCTGCTTCTTGAAGGCGGTGCGTAAGGCGGTAATCTGACGTTTGAGCTGGGATTGGTGTTCCTTGGATGCAGTGATCGCTATCTCCTGCAACTGGTCGATGAGTGTAGAGAAGGTGTGCATGTTTCTAAGCCAAGAAGACAACGTTGGGTGTAGCACGTCTGGGTCATGAGCACGAGGGTTATTGGGATCCTGCGGTAGAGAGGTAGGTGAAAAAGCAGTAGTCTGAGTCGATGGAGTGGAGGTAGCAGAGGTGAGGTGCGGAGGTTGCTTCACAGCCTTATCGTCGGTAAGAGGGTGGGCTACCGGAGGTGGGTGTGCAGCGGAAGGCTGGCTCGGCACAGTGGGGCGTTGTGGCAAGTGTTCCGCCGGAGACGGCACAGGAGGGTATTGAGATAGATGGGGGGCTTGATGTGGATATCCATCGGGTGGAGGCGGCGGATGCGGAGGTGGTGGATAGGGACCTGGAACGGCGGGAGAATTCGTCGGTGCATACTGACAGAAGTTGGCGTAAGGTGTAGACACGGGGATCTGCCATGCGGAGAAATCCGGTGGTGCACCGTATTGGGGGGCATATGGGTTTGGCGGTGGCCCAATTGGTATGCATGTCGAGTCCAGGGATACGCCAGGAGGGAGGTATGGTGGGCCGGGGTAGGCATTAGAGGGAGGATGTGGAAGATTATCCAGTAATTGAACAGTTGGCATGAAATAGGACCCAAGGGGGGCATTAGAGGGCGGATGTGGAAGATGATCCGGTGATTGAACAGTCGGCATGAAATAGGACCCAGGGGGTGCATTAGAGGGCGGATATGGAGGATGAACGGTCGGCATGAAATAGGACCCGGGGGGTGCCATAGAAAGCCCAAGGAGGGATGCTCCGGAGAAAGGAGAGAATATCGCGTTCGACATTGATGACGACTTGATGATGTGGTGTTGGTTGGCGGTGAGGATTTAGCAAAGCAATTTTAGGGGCTGGACTTACTTGGCTAGGAGGTGACATCGGAATGACAGATGGCAGGACTGCGGGGGAGTTCCCTGAAGGGGTTCCAATATCTGGACGAGGAGGGATGAAGGGGGTGGCCGGCTCAGAGTCAGGAATGATGTTGAAGGTGACTTTGATTTTTCCACAGATTGAGGTGCTCTGGCACAACAAAGTGGAGACCGAAGAGAAGAGTAGAAATGATTGGGCGCACGATGAAAGGTAGTTTGGAGCGGTGAGGATTTATTAAAGCAATTTTAGGAGCTGGACTTACCTGGCTGGGAGGTACCATCGGAATGACCGATGGCAGGGCTATGGGAGAAATCTTTGGAGTTCCAATATCTGGACGAGGAGGGATGAAGGGGGTGGCAGGTTCAAAGTCAGGCATGATGGAGGAGAGTCTGATCTTTCCACAGGTTGAGGTGCTCTGACACAACGAAGTGGAGACCGAAGAGAAGAGCGGAAATGATTGGGGGCACGACGAAACGTAATTTGGAGCCGGCGCCGGACGCGCTGAGTTGAGGAGTGTTGACAGTTAAGTTCAGATGGGTGGAAAGACAAGATATGGGTAATGAGTCGGTGGATGAAATTTGCAAGAGGCAGTACGTGATTGATGGTCATGTGGGAAGACTAGGGCAGAGGGTATCAGACGCTTGAATCACCTTAAAAAGGCGACTCTGCTCACACGTATCGACCCCCGGTATTGAGATAGATGGGGGGGGGGGGGTGTTGATGTGGATATCCATCGAGTGGTGGCCCCCTCTGCGTCTGTTGGGATAGCCCGACGGAGGAAGAGGTGCTGTCCTGGATGATCTGTGTTCTGTTCGTGCGCGGGCGGAAACATATACGGTGAGGCGGCAAGTGGGAGGTGGGACGGATATGTGGGAGGCTGTGGGTAGACGCTCTAGTTATCAAATGGGGATCCAGTGGTGCATACGATATAGTAAGTGAGACGCCCACAGGTGGTTCACTCGTGTGGGGGCGCTTCGCGAGGCGGTGGAGGCTGATGAACTAACGAAGACAAGATAAGTCAGGTTTGGGTGCATCGTGGCTGTTTGTGACAACAGGTGAATGCTGAGAACGATGTATTTAGTTGAGGAGGAGGAGGATGTCGATTCCAGTCGTGACGCTGAGTTGCTTGGCAGCTAGGCGATGCCGTTGGCTGTGTCCTTGATCTCGATCGTGTCTTGGCTGTGGCTCTGAAAGGAAATAACACTCACGTGATATGTCGCGCCGTCACGTGTTACCTCCCGGCTAACCAACTTCATCTCGACTCGACGCAGCCGTCACGGTATATCGTTAACATGTCGCCTGCTGAACCCTGCGGAACCGTACAGAGCAGCAAATTCAAGCGTCAAGAACGTCTCAAATCGCGTTTTCGTGATCGTGGCGGGTGCGCTTTTCCCTCGCGCTCAGGTTCCTGGATGCCAGACTTATAACCCTTACATGGCCTCAACGCAAACTAGCATATTTGTACCCTCAGAGGGAAATGCACTCCTCGATATTCTCCTTGAACGCGGCGTCAACGGAGAGTCCCCCATCAAGAAGCGTGCTTCACGCAAATCGACAGCTACGCCCAAACTATGCACCCCGAAGGCAGCGGCCAGAACCAAGACACCACGCACTGGCAGCTCGAAACACGGCACACGCAAACCAGTCGCTGCACCAAAAAAGAAAAGGGGGAAAGAAAACGCTTCACCTGTCAAGAAGAGGCGCAGTGGCGCGTCGAAGACTGCAAAATTGGAGAAGAGTAGGACAGATGACGGTGCGCACATTGAGTCAAGCTCGTCGTGAGCTCTCTAGCTCATCTTTGTGCTTCACTTGAATGCATCGCCACGTCCGTTTTACTACTCAATCTATCTAGATATGACCACTGCTACTTCTGCAGGCCGATCTCGCCGCCCAATCGCTGCTCAGCGGATGCCCTTTGCTGACCAGCTTGCAGTTGCCAGTGGGTGCTGCTTTTCTATTTCAGATATCAACGCGAAGGCCAATCTTAACTCTTTTTACAGTTAATTCTACCACGGCTCCGACTACTCTCTCATCAACAGCAAAGCGTCACCCTTCTCCACGCTATGCCGAAGTGCGTGAGGTTGCCAGTGAGCCGACAGTGTGCCTCACTCTCGAGGGTCAACGACAAAAAGATTATGACGCCCAAAAGAGCAAGGGGACCACCCCGGCTAATACTGGGGACAACGGGACTCGGCCTCCGTCTGCGCGCCATGAGCTAGAGAAAAGCGATTCCGAAGACTCGGACGTACCTCTGGCAAAGATGCATGCGAAATGTGCCCGACTCCCCACAGACGTACATGCAAAGAGTAGGGAGGACGAAGCACTGCCGTCGAAGAAGCGTCGATCGACTAAAACAAAGACATTACCTGTGGGAGATGATGCATCTGACAAGGCAGCATCTTTGACCGACGTCAATCCGGCGACGAAGCGTGCGAGAGCCCGAGTTGGTGCTGGCGGTGCCGGGAAAGCGCGTGTACTACAAGAGAAGAGTGCGCTCGCAAACGCGCCTCGTAAACGTAAAGAGCGCGCAAAGCCGATGACCGACACGCACAAAGGTGAGAAGGAACTCGAGCATGAGCCACCGAGGAAGAGGAGGTGCGTAAATTCCGTTTGAGGTACCGCTTTCTTCTGAACATTCATTTCTCTCTTTGCGTTTGGGACTTCCGCTGGGTAGCCGCCGCAAGAAGGGGGATGAGGAAATAACGAGATCTGCGCGCGAGGCGTCCAAGGGGATGATGGACAAAGTGAGTCTTACTATTCAGTTCTTTGGACGCATCGGGGTATGGAAGAGTTGAGACTCTTTCTTCCTTTCCAGCCGCTGCCGTCCCCCGTGAAACCATCAGCGGCACAGCGAAAACCGAAACAAGTCACACGCAGGGGCCCTGCAAGAGCTCCCCGCTCCCGTGGGCTGCCGCTATCTGTCCTGCGGCGCATCAAATTCAACGCGCAGACGCTTCCGGCATTGCGTGACATCGATGACGATGATCCGATCGATTTTCTTCGGTCGTAACGGCTATTAATCTGATGTTTACTTGTCGTTTTGGTTGTACATTTATTGTTTAGCAGGCATTTCACTATCAATCCACCGGACTTGTTATTTACTGTAATACATCCTCCCAATACAATTTACTTCGCATGCCCTCCCAAAACAAAAGTACGACAGGATGCTGCCGTCACATCCTACTGTGAATCACGAATTACTACAACCCCAAGATAGGTTACAGAGCATTGCTCTTGGGTCTGGAGGACTGCGCAGCCTTTGCGGCTTCCATCGGCATGGCACTTTCTACAGCGAAGATTAACACGGATCAAGTAGGTGGATGTATATGGAACGGGGGAATGCTTACCTTCAGCCCCAGCTTTCTTCTTGACCGCTGTGGCCTCGCGTTCGGCGCAGATCGAGGCTATGCTTGGTAAAGAACCGCAGTATCTAGTAATAATCGTATGACATGGCAGTCTTCCCATTTGACCGCATGGTGGAGTAGCGTCTGGCCACCGCGATCCCGTACATTAACATTTGCCCCAGAATCGAGTAACAACGTCCAAATAGCCTCGATTGGGTGACCATCAGATTCTAGTAGGGGAGCCAACTGAAGAGGAGTGAAGTGATCCGAATTCTGGGCATCCCCTGGAAGAGCTCCCCGCTCCCGTGGGCTGCCGCTAGCTGTCCTGCAGTGGATCAAAATCAACGCGCAGATGCTTCCAGCATTGCGTGACATCGATGACGAGATCCAATCGATTTTCTTCGGTCATAACGTCTATTAGTCTGATGTTTGCTTGTCATCTTGGTTGTATATTGTATTTTATTGTTTAGCAGGCACTTCACTATCAATCCACCGGACTTGTCTTATTTACTGTAATACATCCTCCCACACTGCTATTTACTTGGCTTTCCGACTATGCCCTACCAAAAAAAAGCACGGCCGATGCTGCAGTCAAATCGTACTGTGAATCACGAATCACTACAACTCAAGATAGGTTGCAGAGCATATCTCTTGCGTCTGGAGGATTGCGCAGCCTTTGCGGCTTCTATCATCGTCATTACCATGGCACTTCCTACAGCGCAGGTTAACACGGATCGGGGAGGTGGGACGTCGGAATACTTACCTTCAACCCGGCTTTCCTGGGGGCTGCTGCCTCGCGTTCGGCACGGATCGAGGCTAGGCTTGGTAAGCAACCGTATGATCTCAGGGTCCAGGAACGCAAGCTCGTATGGCGTGGTTCCCCACTTGTCGCGCACGTGGACATTTGCACCAGATTCGAGCAGCAGTTCCGCAAGCATTAGACAACGGCTACCTATTGCGAAATGCAAAGGGGTTTGGTTGTTGTTATCTTGCAAGTCCACGTCCGCACCTCGGTCCAGTAATAATCGCACAATGTCGCAAGATCCGGACCTGATCGCGAGGTGTAGCGGTGTCCGGCCATTACAATCTCGTGCGTTGACCTTTGCATCAGAGTCGAGTAGTAAGGTGTATATAGGCCTGAGTACGTTGAGCCTGTCATCGTCCAAACGCTGTGTCTCCCAAACGTAGAAATCTGGTACCGGTACCCTATGCAAAGGAGTCGATTGGTAATTGTCTTTGGAATCCACGTCCGCACCTCGGTCCAGTAATAATCGCACGATGTCGCAAGATCCGAACGTCATCGCGTTGTGTAGTGGCGTCTGGCCATTACAATCTCGTACGTTGACCTTTGCATCAGCGTCGAGTAGTAAAGTGTAGATAGCCTTGAGCACGTTGAGTCCGAGCCTGTTTCTGTACAAAACCCCTCTCCCCCAAAACTTGAGAACTGATACCATATGCAAAGGAGTCGATTGGCCTTCGTCCTTGGCATCCACGTCCGCACCTCGGTCTAGTAATAATCGTATGACATCGGGGTCGACCGCGTAGTGGAGTGGCGTTCTGCCATCACCATCCCGTACGTTAACATTTGCCCCATAATCGAGCAGCAGCCGCGTAAACATTGGAGTCTTGAAGCGTACTGCCTCATGCAACGGGGTGTTTTTGTCCTCGGTTTTCAAATTCACGTTTACAACTCGGCCCAATTTTGATCTTAGGTCGTGGGGATGTGCGTACCGCCCCACGTCACATACATGGAAAGCCGGTATGTTGAGCTTTGCACCAGAATCGAGTAGCAACGTCCAAATAGCCTCAATTGCGCCACCATCACGAAGTGATAGGAAAGTCAACTGAAGAGGGGTCATGTGATCCGCATTCTGGGCATCCACCTTCGCACCTCGGTCGAGTAATAATCGTACAATATCGAATTTTTCCCATGCGGCCGCGAGGTGGAGTGGTGTATTACCATTAATATCCCGTATGTGAACATTTGCACCGGATTCAAGCAGAAACATGCACAGAGCATTGATTTGGGCCGTGTTAGGATTGTAGGAAATTGCCCGATGCAGAGGAGTATTATGGTCTTCATTCAGCGCATCCACATCCGCACCTCCGTCCAGCAGTAATTTCACGACGTCAAGATGTCCGTTCCGGGTTGCGAGGTGTAGGGGTGTGTTGCCCCACATATCACGGGCACAGATGTCCGTGTTCTGTTTAAGCAGCATTTGAGCAAGCTTGGCTGGTTTTATGCTTGCTATTCGAAGGAATGAGGTTTCTCCTTTCTTCATACTGTCCTTTCCAGCTGTGTGGTGGTTAAGCAGTAGCTGGACAATATCGAGGTGTCCTTCCTCCGATGCGTAATGTAGCGGAGTCCTTTTGAGGCCATCTCGAATGTGTATATCTGCGCCGTACCGAAGGAATAGCTTTGTGACCTCCACTGGACCATTCTTCACCGCTGCGTGCAATGGCGTAGCGTTATACTGACAACCAATGCGGACGTTTACATTTTGTGGACATTTGGAAATGAGGTGCCTGGCCATGCCGACGAATCCACGTTTCGCAGCAAAGTATAAAGGGTAGTTCCATTGGTGTTTCGGTTTCCAGCACGACCTTGCCTCTGACGGGTCTGCAGCCTTCATCCACGTTTTGAAATGCGGTTTCTTGGCGTCAAGAAGAGCGTCGATCCCATTTTGTATCTCTGATATCACATTCCCGAACTCCGCATGCTGCGCGAAATGTCTAACTGCATAATCCACCAGAGGGAGGGAGCCGCGGATCTCAAAAATGAAGTGATGAGGGTCTAACCGAAGCAACATGGCAAGACAAGCTTGAGCCATCACCGTGTGTGCGGCTTCTGCATGAACGTAATACCAGGGAGGTTGTTGTAAGGTGGCAAGCCGGTCGGCAGTAAGGTACTCCTTGACAGAGTAGTGCGAAAATTGAACAATCCGCGAGCCATGATCATCAATGACCGTGACTAGACTCGAGCATGTCAACAGAATTCCTTCTTCTTCATCTTCCCACCGTAAATCCGCATTGAGTTTCGGGGTCCCAACAGCAGCAAAGTCTATCGCAAGGAGTTCAGCGAGTTCCTTGACACAAAGGGGGCGGCATGCAACTGTGAGACATTGCAATAACCGATGTGCATGCACTCGATTCTCCTTTGCAATCTCCCCTAGTATCCGGGCATATGTCTCATCTAGCGTTTCGGGTAATTCCTCAAGGATGAGCCGCACACTTGAGACAAGACAGCGGCGCAATCGTTCGAGTTGACAATAAACCCAGCGAAACCTGATCGAGAACATGAGTGAGTATAACAGGCAGACAGGGACATGCTCACATTCCACCAGCTCTGTCTGAGAGTGTCTTGATCACTAGGATCTTGTCTTCTTCCCTCCATCGCTTAATGCTCGTCTCCGAGTGAACAACGTGGCTGATATAGTCGATGATGTCCCTCTTTTGTCCATCTTGGTTGTGAAGTGATATGGAGGTACATGTGAGAGATCCGAGAACAGCCCGGATGTCGCTCTCGGGACGACTGGTGGCAAACAGCCGCAAATTCGGGAGGTGCAACTCGACGAGTGCTTTCACAAGCTCGAGGACCTTTCCACGTGATGAGGGTATCCCAGAATTATCTGGACATTCATCGAGGGCGTCGATAATGAGATAGACTGGAACTTGTCCAGGCAACGTAAGCATCTCTTCGAGGCATCCAATAAGGGCACTATCCCCTGGCCTGGGTAACTCAGATCCGCGGCGGTGGGACGAGTACAAGGCGAGAAGCTTGTCGCAGTAAGAAACTGATTGGTCTGAGAGTTGGATAAGGAGAGATGAGAGTAGAGGACGGATATCCTGCTTTCCCTTGTGCTTAAAGTCGAAAAAGAAATAGCCTAAGTAGGCCGAACCATCGCGGGAGATGCGGTCAATATTCTGGATGACTGCGGCGCTGGGAAACATTCCAGAATATAAGATACTGCAGTCAGAGAATTGGGGAAGACATACGAAATAAAACTCTTTCCAGCGCCCGCTAATGACAACGGAGGTTCAGCAATCGAAAAGGGGGGAAAGTGTGGGAAAGCATACGATTTCCATACATCCACAAGAGCGAGCCAGACTCTTTCCAATTGGTGAAGGTATGGCCTTCAGTGAACCACGTAGTAGTGCCTTGATGGAGTGCTTCGAGCGCAGTATTGTAATTCACGGAATGATCTGGCGGAGAGAGCCAATCTCTGAGGGCCCGTCGCAACTTCTTCCCTGTATGAATGATTAAGCATATAGAATACACTAAGGGATTATTGCTGGATCACGTACAGTCGATCTCGGTAGGGTCTTGAGCCATTTCATCCACCATTTCTGCGCCAAATGTCAAGAATGCAAATGATTCATTGAATATGGTTACACACCATCAAGGATCTCGCAAAATGGGTCCGTTTTTCTTTCAAGGCGCTCCACTCTGCTGCCTATGTCCTCTACTTCACGGGCGACATGGGCCACCTTGCCATCAAGGCGATGTGCAGCATCCAGTGCTTGTGTAGCCGCTACGAGTGCCTCCTTTGAAGTCACTTTGTCTAACCGACGCAACGCATCATCAATATCAGTACATCCTATGAGCTTCATGAAAATTGTTTCTTAATACGGATAAGCCAACAGCGGTCGTCCGTCAACAATGATGAACTCACTTGGTGTTCCTTGGTCGATCACCTTTGTCGTGATTCCGAGGACAGAAAGGACCTCAGTCATCACCTCGATGATTACTTCTTGCATTTCCGTCGTCTGAGGGACATTGGTATAAGTGCTAAGGCGCCGGAGGAACTTCTCGATGTGTTCAAAGAGCTCTGCGAGTGCGCTTAGGATATTGCTATTATTAGCGCTAAATGCCTTTGCTACCTAAAGGTTGTGGGCGTTAAAACCGCCCACACATAAGAATTAAGATAGTTACAGAAAAGAGGATGCCAATTCCAGCGAAGATAACCCCTGCCGGAGGATATACCTATAATATTAATCAAATGCCGATCTTGACCTCTTGCTACAAGGTTCGGAGGAATTACCAAGCCAACTCCGGCACCGACGGTCTGAACAACCTGGCTGATTAGATCCACTGTGGTGGGAAGCCACGGCCACTGGATCGATGTGTCACGGCTTGTCCCAGGTTGATCGTACCCTGGTAAATGCCTCTGAAGCACGGCGAGAATAGAGTTGGGGGAATGACAGGCGATAAGATCGCGATAAAGTGGATGAGAAGGGAGGTCTTTTCCGGTGGTATTCTTGTATTCTTGCAAAGCTTGATTGAAGATGGACTGGAAGCGTGTGTTTCTGTCGGCCACGGAGGTAGTGGGGGACATGGCGGTAGCAGTAAGTGGGATAACGGGAGGGCCCGATGCGAACTAGGACATGCTCGAGTATATCAGGATACAGTACCACGCGGCTGACACGCGGCTGATGTGGCTCTGGCTGATCGGATCACATGACACGACATCACGGGACTACACTGAGCTCCTGGCACCGTGCAAGACAAGATGACGGTGCCCCCTTTATGTCAATTCACAAACTGTGTAACCCTGGAAATACCGAAGGCGACGGCCCGAACCAAGATACCGCTTACCTGCGCCTCATGATACAGCCAGCGCATGTCTGTCGCTGGGATCTTCACGACCTGCAGAGAAGAAGCGTTGAAGACTGCAACGTGGCAGAAGAGCAGGACAGATGACGACCCGGTGCGCCCTTTGTGCCGAGCTTGTCGTGCACTCGCTTATGCGTCTTCACGTCTCTTTATTGCTCAATTTCCGTTGACATGAACGCTGCTACCTCTGCAGGGCCTTCCCCCCATCACTGCCCATCGGATGCCCTTTGCCGACCAGCTTGCACTTGCGAGTGCGTGATTCTCTGCTGTGCCAAAATCAACGTGAACGCTCATTCTAGCCCTTCCGCCGCAATTAATCCTACCATGACTCCGACCACGTTCTCAACCTCAGCAAAGCCTCGGCCTACTGTCAACTTCACAACTCCCCCCTGCCAGGCAAAAGCGAAAAGACCCTCACATAGCGCCAAGGTAAAGGTGCTGTGACTCCGCCCCTACACTTTAATGAAATCCCTGATGTTGCTGGAGATACTACAATGCACGTTATGCACCCCATGAAGTCGGTCGGGACTCCACTCGTTGTCATTCTTGAGAGCCACTGGGGAGAAAGGTACGATGCCTCTACCTGCGCGGCATGAACTTAGGAAAGAACGATTCTGACGACCTGGATGTACTTCTGGCAAAGATGCATGAGAAATCTATGCGACTCTTCACCAACACGCGCGCAAAGAACTGGTAGGAGGACGCACTGAAGCCGAAGAAGCGTCGTTCGGCTTAAACCAAGGCACTGCATGCAAGAGGTAATGTATCTGACAAGACATCATCCTTGGCAGGGGCCAGGCTGGCGGTACACTCACCACCACCGACGACGACGACGAAGCGCGCGAGAGCCCATGTCGACCCTGACGGTGCATGGGAGGACATGGATACGGCAAGGGAGAAGTTCGCTTGCAATTTGCGTAAACACAAGGAACACCGCCGACGAAGTGAGTGAGAGTCCGAATCGACCGTGGCGGTGTGGGGAAAGCGAGGGTACTGCAAGATGAGTGCGACCGCAATTACTGTGTAGACGTAAGGGGATGCACAAAACCAATTATGCATCAGAGGCTGGAAGGAATCAAGCATGAACAGCTGCCCAGACGAAGGACAGTTTCCCGTCACCTCGGACTGCCGCTGGCTGTCTTATGGTGCATCAAAATCAACACGTCGACGCATCTGGCGTGGTGTGACATCGATAGAGTATTAGAGATAATCTTATCAAATTTCTTCTGTCGTTGAACGCTTGGCCACTCTATTTTATTCGTGTCGTCTTCGTCATACATTTTATTGTTTGATCGGTACTTCAATCTAACCGACTGTCTTATTACTATAGCACATTTTCCTACAATGATATCTATTCTTCGCTTTCCGTCTGTGCCCCCCAAGATAAAAAAGCACGGCGATGCCGCAGTCAAATCGTACTGTGAAACACTACAATGAGATACGTTAACGAGCGTTGTTCTAGCGTTTGGACGACTGCGCGGCCTTCGCGGCTTCCACCGCCTTTGCTTTCTCTATAACGATTGACATCGACAAGGGAGGTTATGTGGGACGCAGGATTGCTCACCTTCAGCCTCAGCTTTCCTCTTTACCGCGGCAGCCTCGTGTTCCGCACGGATCTTGGCGAGGCGAGACAGGTCAGCTTTAGCCTGGTCTGTCTTTCCCTGTACGTGCAGCTAGGTGGCAAAAGGAAGGAAGAGAGCCGGTTAACGGGACTGATCAAACAATATATGGGGCCCAAGAAAGCGGTTTGTTTATTTACCTTCCAGTGACAGTCCTTTGCCTCCTGCTGCTCCTTCTGTTCTCTTGAAAAAAGGGGGAACGATGATATTGTAAGCCGACAGGATATTTATGAGCGAACAGCTAAGGTGCTCGCACCGTTCTCTGCGGGTGAGCTCGCGCGGAGCGCTCAGACCTGAGACGTTGATTTTCTTGGTAACGTGGTTCGGATTGCGAAGTAGTTCGTCCTCAGCAGCGTCCTCTTCACCGCCCTGCTGCTTGTCTGAAGACTCCTTCGCAGGGGCAGCATTATCGGATGTCTGTTTCTCCTTGAGCTCTCTGCGCTCTGCACGGGTGAGCTCGGTTCCGGGTCCTTCGCGATCCTCCTCCTCGGATTCTCCTCTCAGAGGTGACTTTAGCTGCCTTCGAGATTGAAATTTCGATTGAAGACGGACTGGGAGGGTGAGTTTGGGTTGGTCACAAGGGGGGGGTGGGCGACTGGAGGTAGATGTGCAACGGAAGGCTGGCTCGGTACAGTAGGGTGGAGTGGCAGTGTTCTGCTGCAGGAGACGGCACAGGAGGGTACTGTGCTGGATGATGCGGGGTCTGTTCGTGCACCGGGGGAACCATATACGGTGAGGCGGCAGGTCGGGGCGGGATGGATATGTGGGAGACTGTGGGTAGACAGTTCTGGATATCGAATGGGTTAGCCGGTGAATACGATATTGTAAGCGCGTGGTTTCGTTCGGGTAGGACAGAAAGGATGGAAGTGGAAAGAGGAGTGGGAATACGACTTACGTGGGAAGATCTGGGTGAGACGCGCACAGGCGGTGCACTCTTGCGGGTGAGCTTCTGTGTTGGCTCAGAGACGCGATGTAAAGGAGGGGACATCTGAGATAACGAAGACAGGTTAAGTACGGCTCGGGTTCGGGGTAAATTGTGCCAAGGATGATCACCACTCTTCACGGAGACACATAAATGCGGAGAACGACGTATTTGGATGGGGATGGACGAGGTAGTTATTCCTGCATAGTGTTTAAACGACGATAGCGAACAGATGGTACGTTGAGCGGGCGGGCCCATAGGAAGAGTGGAGGGAGAAGGGGAAGAGGTTGCGAATAATGGGATGTTCTGAGGCGACGGTGATATAAGGACTGGCAGGTATGCGATGCACTGACCTGAGAAGGTGGTGGGCGACATAGCTGTGTCCGTGATTTTTTTTTTTTTTTTCTAAATCAGCATTTATATAGCGCAGCATGTTTACGTAGAACAAAGACGCGCTCGGTCGCGTACTTTAGTACAAGTAGCTCACGGAAGCGACCTAAGTGACAGGTTGGGCTGATTTTCTAAGTTTCTAACTAAGTGTGGTGGGGAGGTTTCTTCCGTGATCTCGATCGTAGAGCTCGAAATTACCCTCACGTGACATATCGCGCCATCACGTGTTACAACGCAGCCATCACACTGTTTTCTGTTTTGTTAGCCTGTCGTCTGCTGAGCTCTACGGAACCGTACAGAGCAGCAAATACAAGCGTCAAGAACATCTCATATCGCGCTTTCGTGATCGTGGCGGGTGCGCTTTTTCCTTCGTCGCGCTCAGGTTCTTAGATGCCGGAATGATCACTCTTACCAGGCCTCAACGCGAGCTAGCATATTCGTACCCTCGGAGAGAAATGCACTCCTCGATATTCTCCTTGCACGCGGCGTAAACGGAGAGTCTTCATTCCAAATGCTTCACGAAAATCGACAGCTACGCCCAAACTATGCACCCCGACAATATCGAAAGCGCCGACTCTAGCTCATCTTTGTACTTCACATGAATGCATCGTTACATCCTTTTTATTACTCAATCTATCTATATATGATCGCTGCTACTTCTACAGGCCCATCTCGCCACCCAATCGCCGCTCAGCGGATGCCCTTTCCTGACCAGCTTGCAGTTGCCAGTGCGTGCTGCTTTTCTATTTCAAATGTCAACGCGAAGGCTCATCCTAACTCTTTTTACAGTTAATTCTACCAAGATTCCCTCCACCGCAGCAAACCGTCACCCTTCTGTCGTTGCCATGCCTGACACCTCCCCGGCTATGCAAAAGCGAAAATGCCCTCGCAAAGCACAAGGAAAGTGTTGTGAATACGCATCCACGCTATGCCGAAGCGCGTGAGGTTGCCAGTGAGACGATAATGCGCTCCACTCTCGAGGGTCAACGACAGAAAGAGCATGATGCCCAGAAGAGTAAGGGGACCACCCCGACTCTGTGGAGAGACCAGTCCCATAATACTGGGGACAACGGGACTCGGTCTCCGTCTGCGCGGCATGAGCTAGAGAAAAGCGATTCCGAAGACTCGGACGTACCTCTGGCAAAGATGTATGTGAAATGTGCCCGACTCCCCACCGATGTACATGCAAAGAGTAGGGAGGACGAAGCACTGCCGTCGAAGAAGCGTCGATCGACTAAAACAAAGACGCTACCTACGGGAGATGATGCATCTGACAAAGCAGCGTCTTTGACCGAGGTCAATCTGGCGAAGCATTCACCGCCGCCGACGAAGCGTGCGAAAGCCCGAGTTGGTGCTGGCGATGCGGGGAAGGCACGGGTACTACAAGAGAAGAGTGCGCTCGCAAACGCACCTCGTAAACGTAATGAGCGCGCAAAGCCAATGACCGAGACGCACAAAGGTGAGAAAGAACTCGAGCATGAGCCACCGGGGATGTGGAGGTGCGTAAATCTCGTTTGAGGTACACCCGTTTTCTTCTGAACATTACATTTCTCTCTTTGTGTTTGGACTTCCGCTGGGTAGTCGCCGCAGGAAGGGGGATGAGGGAATAACCAGATCGGCGCGCGAGGCGCCAAAGGGGATGATGATGGACAAAGTGAGCCTTACTTTTCGGTTCTTTGGACGCGGCGGGGGTATGGAAAAGTTGAGACTCTATTCCTTTCCAGCCGCTGCCGTCCCCCGTGAAACTATCAGCGGCACAGCGAAAACCGAAACAAGTCACACGCAGGGGCCCTGCAAGAGCTCCCCGTTCCCGTGGGCCGCCGCTAGCTGTCCTGCAGCGCATCAAATTCAACGCGCAGACGCTTCCGGCATTGCGTGACATTGATGACGACGATCCGATCGATTTTCTTCGGTCGTAACGTCTATTATAGTAATCTGATCTCTACTCGTCGTCTTGGTTGTACATTTTATTGTTTAGCAGGCACTTCACTATCAGTCCACCGGACTTGTCTTAATTACTGTAATACATCCTCCCACAATGCAATTTACTTCGCTTTCCGACTATGCCCTCTAAAAAAGGGCACGGCCGATGCTCCAATCAAGTGGTACTGTGAATCACGAATCACTACAACGCAAGATAGGTTACAGAGTATTGCTGGAGCGTCTGGAGGACCGCACAGCATTTACGGCTTCTATATGGCTATTCCTACATCTACAGCGAAAATTAACACGGATCGGGGAGGTGGATGTATGTGGGACGTGGGAATGCTTACCTTCGGCCCTGATTTTTCTTGGCCGACTGTTGCCTCGCGTTCGGCACGGATCGAGGCCAGGCCCCGGGAACAACCGCATGATCTGAGGGTCCCGTATCGCAAGCTCGTATGGCGTGGTTCCATACTTGTCGCGCACGTGGACATTTGCACCAGATTCGAGCAGCAGCTGCGCAGCCATGCGCTGATCGTGAGATAGTGCCAAATGCAAAGGAGTCTTGTGGTCGTTGTCTTGCAAGTCCACGTCCGCACCTTGGGCCAGTAATACTGGTATAGCACTGGTGTTCCTCCATTTGACCGCGTAGTGGAGTGGCGTATGGCCATCACAATCTCGTACGTTAACATTTGCCCCATAATCGAGCAGCAGCTGCATAACCATGGGGGTCCTGTGGCATGCTGCCAAATGCAAAGGAGTTCGGCAATCGTGGTCTTGCAAGTCCACATCCAGACCTCGGTCTAGTAATAATCGTATGACATCGCAGTTTCCCGATTTGATCACGTGGTGGAGTAGCGTCATGCCATCATGATCCCGTACGTTAACATTTGCCCCAGAATCGAGCAGCAGCTGCACAGGCTCAGGGTCGTAGGATAGTGCCAAATGCAGGGGTGTCCGGTGACAGTTGTCTTGCAAGTCCACGTCCGCGCCTCGGTCCAGTAATGCTGGTATGACATCGCAGTTTCTCCATTTGACCGCGTCGTGGAGTGGCGTACGGCCATCACGATCCCGTACGTTAACATTTGCCCCATAATCGAGCAGCAGCTGTGTAAACATGGGACCCCTGTGGGATACTGTTAAATGCAAAGGAGTTTTGTGATCGTTGTCTTGCAAGTCCACGTCCAGACCTCGGTCTAGTAATACTCGTATGACGCCCCAGTTTCCCCATTTGACCGCGTTGTGGAGTGGCATACAGCCATCACGGTCCCGTACGTTAACATTTGCCCCACAATCGAGCAGCAGCTGTACAGACTCGGAATAGTCATAGGATAGTGCCAACTGCAAAGGAGTTCGGTGATAGTTGTCTTGCAAGTCCACGTCCAGACCTCGGTCTAGTAATAATCGTATGACATCGCAGTTTCTCGATTTGACCGCGCAGTGGAGTAGCGTCATGCCATCACGATCCCGTATGTTAATATTTGCTCCATAATCGAGCAGCAGCTGCGTAAACACGGGATTCCTGCGGGATACTGCCAAATGCAACGGTGTCTTGTACTCGTCTTGAAAATTAGCGCTTGCACCTCGGTCCAGTAGTGATCGTACGATGTTGGGAGATCCGGACCGCAGCGCCCTATGTAGTCGTCTCTCGAAGAAGCCCGGAATGTTGACCTTTGCCCCAGAATTGAGTAGCAACGTCCAAGTAGCCTCGATTGCGTCATCACCATGATGTGGTAGGGGAGCCAACTGAAGAGGAGTGTCGTGATCCGCATTCTGGGAATGCACGTCCGCACCTTTGTCAAGTAATAACCGTACAATATCGCAATGTCCCCGTTTGGCTGCGTAGTGGAGTGGTGTATTACCTTTAGCATCCCCTATGTGAACATTTGCACCAGATTCAAGCAGCGATACGCATAGAGCCTTGATTGGGGCCCTGTCAGGACTGTGTAA
>QFDX01001410.1:0-23599 GCA_003315875.1 Lactifluus piperatus
GGGTGCGGGCGGGGAAATAGAGTAGTCGACAAGCCTGTCGCGATGAAGTGGCGGCATAGAGTAACAATTGGATGATCCTGAGGCCAGCAGGAGAAACGGTAACGGCTAAGGGGTTTGTAACTGGGAGGTCGCGGGGCTTGGATAGCGCTTAGCGTAGCATTGGATATCAGCCGTTTCGAGATGGGCTAGACCTTGACATCTGATTTCAGTCTCGTCAGTCTCGCCACCCGAACTGACCAACTTCTGCGTCACGGCCCCTAATTTGTGAGACTTGAAGCGAGCCACGTGTCTGGTTTAGGGATCGCTCACTTCCCTCGACGTCATCGATTAAAGTCTGGACCCGATCTAGACCGTTACCCTTATGCCAGGCTTATGCCCCGCTCACTAGTTATCATCCTACCATTCAAGAGAATTAAACACACGATTGACAAAAATATGCTACACACACTCTCATTCGTTGCCCCCGTCTCCATCACTGTCCCAGGCCCCAAGGCCCAGCCCCAGTTCGCGCACGCTCGAGATCGCGATAAGCAGAGGGTGGTTTGTGTCGAACAATCCGAGCATCTTCGCCATATCCTCCAATGCGAAGTCCTCCATCTCCTCCAGCAGTGCGAGGTCCTCCTTGTCCTCCTCGATTTCCGCAGTCGTCCGCGTCCCCCTTGCCTTGCGTTTGTCTGCCAGCACCTGCAGTTGCTGCTTCGCAGCATTCTCCAGCACCAGACGCGTCTCCGCCTTCACGTCACCCCATATCCGAAGGCAGTCGGTCGCACACTTGAAGAGTGAAGCAAGGAACGTCGTCTCTCTTTCTTGCGAGATGACAGATGCCACATGTTGCACGACGTTCGTGACTATTTCCCCATCGATTGTATTGCTTCCTTTCCCACATGATACTAACATGGGCAGAACCCTGCGCTGAAACATCAGCCAACAGGGAAAAAGGGAGGGAGGAAAGCGCGTACATTGCGCACGCCTCACGGACGCCATCATGAAGAACAAATCGCAGAGATTGCAGCACGACTTCTAAGCTCTGCTGTAAGTACGGCGCAAATCGCGCCCCCAGTGTAGAGCAATAGATCACGAGTGTCTCGAACGCCTGGCACTTTTCATCGATCGCCGATGTTCGGATGCCGACCTGTTGCCCGTCCATTTCAATGATGTCCCAGCCTTCCTTGGACTCTGGAACGTCCTCATCCTCTACTCCCCATCAGCTGGCTTGTTTATGACAATATTGGGAGGACGCAAACCATAAACGGATACATCGGCTTTGGCGTTCGCCGCCCGAAACAAAGGGGGCATCACCACAGGTAAGTAAGGCTCGAATTCGGGGCCCATGGCTTGACAGACTTTTGCCCATGTTGCTATAAGATAATGGGGTAGCATTGTGTCACTTGGATCGACCGGGCTGTCTGGTACTTTGTCATCACTCAAGTTTGAGATTAGCATGGAGGGTCCTTACTTTGTATTCGGATGAGAAGTTCCACAAACGCGCCTGCATCAGCCCGGAAAACTTCACGTCCAACCGCAATTGCTAAGTCTAGCTGTGAGCGATTGAGAGGCGGGGTGATAAGAGATAGTCAACAACCAATGAGACCTGCACACTCCATAGCCTTGGCGCGGAGCTTGCGATATTCGGAAGAGTTTGCATTTCCCAGCACGTTTAGCAAGAGTGGCATGATCGACGAGTAATGCTGTCATCAAAACGTAATGTCTCCCGTCGGCTATTTATCTCTGGAGAGAAAGGAAATAAAAAATTACCTTGGCAAAAGTGGTCTCGCTGGCATCTGCAACCATGGCAAGCGTCGTGACTGCCTGCTCTTGCACGTACCGCTTGGTTGGCCGACTCCCATCTTGCATAGGGTTCAGTAGCTTGAGCAGACGTTCGACGATTGGGTCCAGGTAGGGTAAAAGTGTATCGCGCTCGACACCTTCACAAAAGTTGATCAGCGCGGCGGCGGCATGTGCGTGCACCCTACATCCAGGCATTGAGGCAGGGAAAGACCGTTGAGATCAAAATCGAAAGTACCTTGGCTCTGGGACTTCGAGTGTGGGTATGAGTGCCGCGAAGATTTGTTGATGGTATTGAGCTTGAATGACTTCCTCTAGATCAGTGCAAAGTTGCCCACTAATATGAAGACCATCAGGATACATCCGACGAGACGAAGGATCAAACGGACATGCATTGGCACGCTGCGTAGCGGACACGCGGGTATGGGTCGAGGAACAAAGGTGTGATAAGGCTCGTAGGAAGTCAACCCACCAAACGTGAGGGAGAGGAAATCACGAGCACGTACTCGACCACCTTACCGAGCTCGTTTTGCATCACCTGGAAAGATATCAGTCATGCACGCGGAGGCATGGGGGAAAATGTAATCACTTTGCTCGTGCCTTCTGCTACAGAGGCAATTGCCATGAGCCCTGCATGGCGGAGTTTCCAATCATGCGATGCCAGCATTCCTGGGATATGCTGGAATGCAGCAGGCAGAACCGCCTTTCCGCCAACGGCACATGCTAAACGGTCCAGGGACTGCTCGTACACATGCGGGTACGTATCGTCTGTGGGGTCCTCCGCTGGCTGAACACCAAAAGAAATCAAAATAAGAACAAAGGAAGAAGGTTCGCAAAGAAACTACACACGTCGGCATCCAGCCAAGTACTTAGTTCGTCGTCACGGAGCTCACCCATCCCACCCAGGCACCCACGGACAATCGCGCTAACCCACCCATCAACACGGCGAACCATGGCGGGCTTGGCCTCGCTAAGACTGATCATAAACTCAAGGGCAGCTTTGCGCACCTCCTCCGCTTCCTCGTCCAATTCATCATCATCAGGGGGACCCCCGTTAGGTGTGGGCGGAAAGGTGAAGCTCTGCGTTCCCGGAAAAGGCCTTGCCACTGTGGGCGTTGGGCCCGAGTCAGCTGATGGTATGATCAAGGCGGGTAGAAATGAAAGCAAGACATGAAGGTGCGGGGCAAAGAGCTGCGGGTGGGAGCTGGTTAGAGGAGTAAGGGTAATCAAGAATCTGGGTAGGTGGGCATGGGAGAGAGAAGGAAGGGTGTCCAGCATGGGGTACATGAGGGACAAGGACTGCGCAACTTGATGCTGGTCGCAGGAGGTGAGGTAAGATACGGAAGCGCGAAGAGCTGCGTGCCGGACCTAGAACGAAAAGTTGAATGGACCTGCGGGGGTCAGAGGAGGGAATAGACAAACCTCGATGCTCTGTCGATCTTGTAAACCTTCTTGGAGCACTCGAAGAACGGCATCCGTCTGGAGATCCATGACAAGGTTTGGGCAGCCGGCAAATATGCGGAACGCGCTTTCGCGGGCGCTGGAGTCAGCACTCTTGCACATAGCAAAGGATTGGGCTTGCAATGCGTGCCAAGGTCTGCCACGTTCCATGGAGTTGTTAGCGAGATCGCATATTGTGTCTACGGCTTTTCGACGGACTGAGTCGGTCTGTTCGTGTAAGAGAGAATGAAGTAGGATACGCTCGATGGCAGTGAGGGTCTGAGAGGAGAGACGATCGTAAAGGGTCAAACGAGGAGATTTTGAGGTGGGAGCGGGAGAAGCACGGAAGAGGAGACGTCGGAGGAGAACAAGGGAGAAAGAGCGCATCTGATGAAGGGTAAGAAATAAGAAAGATTGGGGATGAATTTAAAAATTACTACTCACTACTTCAACGGTCTCTGACCTGGTAGCGAACTGGGTAAGCGCAAGGAGGTAGACATCTGGTCTGTGTGCTAGGCGCTGGTCGACGACGGCTTCGGCGCTGGAAGAATAGGTGAGAGAAAAGAGATATATGGTGGAGAAGATAAGTTACTTTGATCTGATCTCATTGTCGCCGAGGACGAGATTTGAGAGGATCTGAGTGAGTTCTGCGGTGACATCTGGAGGAACGAGGAAGTCCATATGATGTATTCGTATTCGAGGTTTGAGAGGGTTTGATTGTATGGCTGACCTCATCAATATCCTGTGACCCATTCTCACTCACTCAGTAAGCGCTCATCTACTCCCCTACCGACCCTCCTCATCACCACGGCAAGCGTACCAGCATACATGACTCCTCCTTCGTGAAGCCGTCTGTTTCGGGTCTTTGATCGAGAGGGCAGAGGCAGTTCTAGAGCAGGTTCCAAAACTTGGGAGTGCTTTCTTTCTAAGGGTAGGGTCGTTTCAAAAGGGGCCAGAGGAAACAGTCATCACTTGATTCGTTTGTTCTGTATACGTGGTTTTCTATTGTAGTTACGTACATCTGTGTGATCAGAGCTAGGCAAATTCCAAAAGTTACATCTCAGTCTGTAACCTTGCACTACTACAATAAATGCTTAGTCGCCGAACAACAAGAAGCGAGCTGTTTATCAAGCTTCCTCGCAGTGTCAAATCCACGGGCACTCGCTGTACTCCTCGCACCTGACAGGCCTGACATTTCATATCTCTCTGGACGTGCGGCTCATTGCGGGGAGAGAAAAGTGGCCCCGGGTTGAATCGGACCGGGACTTGCCGCTGCCTTCTGCAGGCCATTTTGTGGCGGTGTAGTTGTGGTCACAAAAAATGTGTTGCCTGCATTGCGCCTAAGGCTGCGCATTTCAACTTGAAAGCCGCCTCTCACTTGAAACAGTCGCTTTCTGAATCTTTTGGCCTTATAAGCTCCCCGCCACCCCCTGCCTTCAAGAAGTTTATCTCACTTCGAAGGGCGCTGTATAATTTCCAGATTATTCTGCACTTGACACGGACAGCCGCCCTCTATATATGCCAAATTCGTTAGTAAGAAGAGTCAGCTTAACGGTAGGGCCTTTGTTCTTCGAAACACTGGTCAAGCACTACTTTGCCAGGGTGGTCAGGGATAATTCCAATACAGCTGTCCCTCTTCGGAAAGAGGAACTGCTATATGATGAAGCATTTAACATAGTAAAGGTGATCCCCAGCCATCTATGTGCTGTTCAACGTCTCATATATCTAGGATTTCTTGGATGCCTCTACGAGGTATTTGATATCCTAAATTCTATATCGAAATCATAAAACTGATGTTGTTCCAAGGCACACTGTAGAAGAGTTGCAGTCATTCTCAAATGTTCGCACGCCCTCCCCACCCTGGGTCCATGCGGTCCGCCTTGTTATCCCCATGTCCTCTTGCGACCAGGCTGCGGTGCATCTCATCGAGGTATTTGGGGGTGAGGAGGCCATGAAGAGGGTCGTCGGCGGCACCAAGTGGTGGCAGGTCCGCGGTATTCGAGGGTACGTGTTCCGATTGGCCCACTATTCCTGCTTGGCACATATATCTGGGCACCACCTCTAACTAACCTCCCCATTTTCAGATTAGACGCAGAATGGATTAGCGCCAAAAAGGATTGGCAGGATGAACCAGGACCTGCCAAAGAGCGAAGGTGCTCACTCGCGACTCGAAAAAGACACACAGTTGAGGGTCTTGGACTTCGTTATGCTAGCTCTGAGCAATCCGATAAGTCGCAATTACCGGTTTCCGAAGGTGAAGGGCATCAAAACCAGGCAGCAGCACCCAGGGGCAAAGAACCGACCAGAGATCCTGATGCGCTCCAACTCGAATTGGATAGCATGCGATGCATTTTGTATTTCCACGGAGGTGTGAATCTACCTCAGCTTTTCCCCGTCGTTCTGATGGTTCAATATATAACGTTCAATCTCAGGTGGCTATTATTTTGGTAGTGTGGATCAGGAGAGGTCCGTCGCGTCGAGTGTCTACAGCTCTGCCCAAATAACATGTCTGTTTCCGCCCAAAGGTATAGCATTCAGCGCTATGCCCGTAAGATACGTGGACGTATCCTTGGTCAGTTAAAGGCCACCAAAACATGGTACATGCTCGCCCTTATTTTGTTTGTAGCCGTGAATTATCGCCTTGCACCCCAATATCCTTTCCCTTGCGCTATCCAAGACGTTCTTGCTGCGTGTGAGCTATGTCCCACTCGGCTTTGTGAACACAAAGTTAAGAATAAATGGAGATCTTTTCTTGATCAGACCACCCGAAGGCGCTACACATCGTCCGGTCAGACCCGAGCGTATTGTTATCGCAGGTGATTCGGCAGGAGGAGGATTGTCACTAGCTCTCCTTCAGGTAATCCGTGACTCGGGACTTCCAGCACCGGCGGGTGGGGTACTCATCTCACCGTGGTGTGATTTCACTCACTCTTTCCCAAGCATTTTCACGAATACCGACACAGTACGTCTGTACCAGCGTGCTTTTTAAATCTTGTTTGATCATCTCGTGGCATTACAGGACGTGATACCAGCCACTGGTCTCTCTCTACATAAACCCAGTCCTCTTTGGCCTCCACCTTCTAATGACATTAGTGATAAGGTCCATAACGGCCTTCGAAAGAGGGTCACCGACATATTATACCCTCGCTCGAAAGGCGCATCAAGTCGTGTGCCTACACCCGTGCGTCCCATGGGCCCAGACACCGGAGTTCCCGAGGCACGTCCAACAGAACAGACTCCTATGAATATCGGAGCAACCGCGTCGCTGCCTCCTTTAGTTCCAGATGCGGACCAGAGTGCCTTGTTCCAGACTTCCGAGGGTAAAATCGTCGAAATTGCGCAGCAGGTCCAACTGTACGCTCCCAACGATCTTTTGAGGCATCCGCTTGTCAGCCCTGCCCTTTCATATCTTGGCGACCTGCCCCCTTTACTATTCATTGCGGGTGATCGAGAAGTTCTACGGGATGAGATTATATACACGTAGGTTCGTTTTCACGTTGCTTGGGAATGATAGCCGATTTTTTTTATAGGGCTCATCGGGCTGCGCATCCGGATCGTTTTCCGGTACATGATCAGACAAAAAATATATATCCCTCTTTTACACACATTGGGACTCGGGGGCGACCTACGCCCGTGCATCTTCAAGTTTACGATGGTATCATGATTCGCTCCCCCCGCGTAGCCTTCTGCTGACTCCTCAACGTACTCCTTTGTTAGACGTAGCCCATGTTCTCCCAATTCTCTTCCCGTTCACGACGCCTGGAAAATACTGCTACCGCGCCATGGCTTTATTTTTCAAGCAGGTTACCAACACCTTGCAAGTCCCGCTCAGTCCCACTGTGCTCCCAACAGTTCCCACAACCACAGACTACACCCTCGACACGTCCCATGCGTCGCTTCCACCCCATAACGAGACGGAGAAGCTACAGGAATCCCTTCCCAAATCACGCAGATCGTTCACATTAGGAATCTCGCGTGCTGCGAGTAGTCTTAGACGCAGCAGCTCTTTCCGCCCACAACCTCTCCTCCGGGAAGCCGGTGGGCTAGCAGCTACTATCGGTGATACTTCAGCAAGTACATCTGGGCAGGTCACTCCGAGATCCCATGATCTGTCCGATGAATTGGTTGACGATGTTGGTGCGCGAGTGACTGGGACTTCCGAAACCTACGCAAGTGAGGTACCTATGGCTGGGGAGGCAAAAGTTTACAAAGGCAACTGGGTAACATTTCGATTTCTCATTGAACTTTCCTTTTTGCTGAGATAGACGAAAGGCCACATCCACTCATCAGAGCATGATTCGCGAGCGAGTATCCACGCACGGCATCGTCCGCCAGCTGGAGCCAGAAAATCAGCTGCCCGCTATGCAGGTCACTCCAGAACGCATCGGCACCCTCTCCGAGCGCGCAATCCAGCGGTACGTCGCGGGGAAGGAGCGCATCGACAAGAAATTCGCGCGTGCTATCAAGCGCATCGAGAAGCAGCGGCTGAAGAACATCAACCGTGCATCCCGGGACATGAACCAGCATATTTCAGTGTTACAGCATTACCTCGAACGCGAAAGCAAATCTGCTGTCTCGGTTGATGTGGGAGCGGGAGCGGATGCAATGGCGGAGGATGCGCTCAGCGCACCACCCAGCTGGAATATGGCATGGGCACTAGATGAAGACGAGCGACCGCCACCGAGTAGTATAGTCGCACGGCGCGACACGGAGGAGGCGCTCAAGCTTGCGCGCATTGCGGATGAGGCAGTGCTCGCGTCTGAGCACACACTTAGCGCGAATAACCTGTGGAACGTCGTCGTCGGCTTCCTTACAGCTACGCCTGGCAGCCGCCAGAGGAAGCGGGAGATGCAGCACGGCCATAGTTTGAAGGCCAGCACAAAGGTACATGTAGTTGGCCGGCGCAAGGGGACGCGTCTTGGGTCTCTCTTGGGAAGAAAACACCGTTCAGGGCGTAGCTCAAGTAGTGGTGATGCGAGTTCGGTAGATGGGTAGCTGGGCTTTTGTAGATGGACAGCTGCCTTTTTGTTTGACCCTGGAGTGTTGGGCATAATGCATGGTGAATTTTTCGGGGCTGTCACCCAAGCCGCCATCAAATTATTAAACACCGGCTGTGCTGTGCCAATTGAATGTTGAAGTTGAGGTCACACTCGAGCCCCACTCATATGTGAGGGAGGCTATTATTGTCCAGGAATTATCAAAGTGTATGTAGTGCTCATTTGAGCCATAGAGAGCTTCCAGCCCATACAAGAACGAGAATGTGAGCAAATATATGGATATGTTGGGTTTGCATGCGGCTGCATTGCGGCATGACTCCGAGGCTCGGAAGTATGTTGTGTCAATGCTCAATTGATCGCGTCCAATGATATGGGAGAAAGGCCCCTTTCCCCGAGTCGTAAGCATGATATCTACGAACTACCAGGAACCAAGCCCAAAAAGCTATTCATCTGCTGTGAGCAGGACCCGCCTGAGGCTGCCTCTTGCTCCCGCACCCTGGTATGTGGTTTCTAGCTACAGTCTTGAACTATATGACCTATAGACACATCGTGCAGGACCCACATTAACGTTGGCTGTATATGTATCTGCTCAATTTCTGGGAATCCGGCACCGGCACTACTACATATATACAGTATATAACTTGTGGGGATGTGATCTACGGCGCTAACCTTCCGGTTTGCCGCTTACAAGCTGAGCCGAGCCGGTCTTTCGGTTATTCGCGAAAATTTGGCCGAGCTGGCTGAAACTTCAATAAGCTTCATTAGCTGCAGCTCGAAACGGTGCAAGGGCGCACACTGGTATGTTTCATGGTGCATCCATACTGATGTCCGCCGGTGTGACGGAAGTGTGCGACACGAAGGGGTTCTGCATCATTGACAGAACTTGAAGTCTTGAACAGATCCGAGTTCTGTCTCCTCATAGGGCAACATAGGACTGCATACTATGGCGGGATGTGCGAAGCCCTCAGGCCTGGGTAAGCCGTTTCCCCTCAACCCCACTACGAGTTTGCTGGAAGCACTGGCAACTTGAAGTGTCGGACTCAAGAAGCAGTTAGACCATCAACGTTACCCTTGTCAGTCCCTCACTGACCTTGCCGCCATTCACCAGTACTCACCGGCCGCGTTTTCACCGCGCCGCTTCTGTGTGCTGTTCCATCCGGACTTTTTATCTGATTTCATTGAAGTAGACGACCTTCATTTCCGTTCAATCCCCGCTTTGCAAGACTCAAGCGGGTTACATCATCCAAACGCTTGGCTAGTAAAGCCAAAAGTATCCCCATTTATCATCCTTTTTGGTCGCGCCTTACTCGCCCCCGGTACTGTATGGACCTTAATAGCACGCTGGGCCATGAGGGAATGGGCGTCCACAAACGTTATCGATGACAATACCACAACCGCATATGCCACTCCGTACCGGAATGTTTACACTTCGTTGTTTCCGCCATATTAAAAGTTACTCAAACACGGGCTGCCCACCTCGTCTCCCTCTTTCAATACACTCTCAAATAGCTTCCCGGTTTCCCATTCGTACGCCCACATGCCCACCCTAACCCAAACTGCAGGTTTGAAGCTAGCTCCTCTCTTGGTTCAATCTCTCGTGAGGCACTATTACGACAAGGTCGTCAAGGACCCGGACAGTCCTCGTGTCCCCTTGCGCGATGAAGAATTGTTGTATGACCAGGTGTTCTCTGTAGCCAAGGTGTGCATCCTTGTGTGGTGGTTACATTGGGGAGATATCTAACCGGTGCTGCAAGCAGAAATTCATTCAGGATGCGACGATGTATGTTCTAGCTGTAGCCGGGTCGCTATTACAGCTGATGTGCATACTAGGCATACAGTCGAGGAGATCCAAAATTTTACAAGAATGCGGTCATTATCGACGCCCTGGGCGAACGTCGTCCGTACTCTTATTCCGCTATCCTGCTGCGACGCCGCTGCTACGCATCTCATCGATGCATTTGGCGGCGGTGATGTCATGAAGCGGACTGTCGGCGGCACAAAGTGGTGGCAAGTCCGTGGCGTTCAAGGGTGCGTCTCCCGTAATCACCTACATTGGCAAGCTCACATACATATGTAAGCTCATAGGGTTGAGGCTGAATGGGTAATTGCGAGGAAAGACAACAAGGATTCGCTGGGGCGTGGAACGGATGCCGCTGAAACCAAACAAGCTAATAGTCGAGTGACCTCATCAGATGAGCTTTGCGAAGATGAAGGCCGCGGTGCCAACGGTCCCGAGATAGACGACACACCGTGCATGCTGTATATTCATGGTGGTAAAGATCTCCACTAATCTTGTGACAGGAAAGATTATTTAAGAATCGGACCTTCTAGGTGGCTACTACTTTGGAAGGGCAGACGGGAGAAAGGGCCCCATGGAACGTTATGCACGAAAAATTCGAGGTCGGCTTTTCAGTGAGAATTCTTGGATTTCCCATTGCCATCCTCTGCTAATGTACACCCTTCACCGAAGTTGTCGATTATCGTCTCGCACCACAATTCCCCTTCCCCTGCGCCATACAAGACGTACTTGCAGCCTGTAATAGCTAATTTCTCGATATTTGGATGGGCTTCTGAGTATTTTCACAGATTTATACCTTATCCAACCACCAACTGGTGCTTCGCACCGCCCCGTAAATCCAAACAAGATTGTAATTAGTGGCGACTCAGCTGGAGGAGGTCTCGCCCTAGCACTCTTGCAAATTATCCGTGATGCAGCTCTACCACTACCAGCAGGAGGCATCCTGACTTCTCCATGGTGCGACTTGACGCATTCCTTCCATAGCATCACGACCAATACAGAAACGGTGCGTACTGGACCTTGTCAGAGCCGTTCGTTTCCTTATTGTCTACAGGACGTCCTCCCGAACACAGGATTGTCGTGGCATAAACCTAGCTCTCTTTGGCCGCCCCCTTCCGAGGACTTCACTTCGCGGGTCCATACCCGTTTACGCATGTTCGCCAACAATGTGGGGAACCATAGCCATGAGGAAGAAATGCCCAAGGATTCTCGGGCACCAACACACAAGCAGCTTGAAGAAAACAGCCAATCACGTCCCCAGTTCCAATTCTACGTGGAGAACAGGCTCCTCCGCCATCCCCTTGTCAGTCCGGTATTGTCTTACCTTGGCGGGCTTCCGCCCCTATTCTTCGTTGCGGGAAATGGGGAGGTGCTGAGAGACGAAATTGTCTACACGTGGGTTACATCTTTCTGGGCAGTTTGTGTCTAGGGCTGACCTGCTATCGTGCGCAGGGCACATCGCGCTGCTAATCCTGAGAAGTTCCCACTGCGTGCCGACGTGAAGGAGATTTACCCACCATTTTGGGATGTGAAAGACAAAATGCGTTGCACTCCTGTGCATATTCAGATCTATGATGGTAGGGGTTGTTCATCCACACTTTCGGGACCTGCTTTCGCTCAACATGGACGTCAGATGCTGCGCATATCCTACCCATATTGTTTCCTTTCACCACACCCGGAAAATTCTGTATAAGGGCAATCGCAACATTTGTCAGACAGGTTACTAGCGCACCTTCCACGAGAACGCTGGTTGTATCCATGACCTCGGCAATTAGTTCATCCTCCACCTCTTCCCTAGCTTCCTTCGACAGCCAGTGCTCTAATACGCAGTCGTCGGAGCCTGCGGGTATTAAGCAGGAAGAGACTCAGGAACAACCGCAGTCTGAAACCAAGAGACAGATAATACATTCTCTTTCGCATGCAGCAGCAAAACTCAAAGGCCGAAGCGCTCAAATGTTCCAATTTTGGAGGGAGGAGAACTTGGTTGGCAACACTTCACCGAGTGGCCCGCCCCATGGTGAACAGTTCAGTGAAGATCACAGCACCGAATATATCTATGCTGGCGACCCCGCAATCTATAACAGATGGGTATGTTAGCCAACCGCGCAATTGCATTTGTCACCTCACGTTTCATTTAGGGCGAGTCACAACATTCCCAAGTCATGATCAGGGAGCGAATCTCAACACAAGGCATTGTTCGACCTCTCGAGCATGAGGATGACCTGCCCGCTTTTACAATTCCCTCGGACCGAGTCGGCGTCATGCCGAACAGTGTAATACAGCGTTATCTGGCCTGCAAGAAGGACACGGAGAAAAAATTTGCGTCGATCCTCAACAACATTGAGAATCAGCGCGCTCGCCAGGTCGAGCGAGCGGGATATGAGCTCGCACAGTGCGCAGCGGCCCTGTGGCCCCACCTTTCAGGCAGGAAGAGCAATGCCCTGCCGAGCACGTGGAGTCTAACATGGGCCCTCGACGCGAGGGAGTGTCCACCGCCGAGCAGCATTGCAGGGAGACTAGACACCGAAGAGGCGTTGCAGCTTATAATTGGAGAGGATCAAGATTTGTTGTCCAGGATCGCGGGTGGGAATTCCACTTGCACAAGTCAGTGCACGTTAAAGAGCGGCGTCGCAGCGATGACGGCTGTCTTGTTCGCTGCAAAGATGCAGCGCGCTAAAATGGCAGAGAATGGTGGCGACGAGATCTAGCCTGATGGTGTCAACTCGCTGGCAGGTGCGACAGGCAGTAGGAGGCGCGGTGACTGATAGGATAGGACCCGGATCGTCGTTATTTCACATGATTTCATGTTGCATGTTTATAAGATGATATAGCGCGCCACAACATTCCACGTCATGGCCTATACGGTACTGACCCACATGAAATACGAATTGAACGGTACGCAATAAAAGGTCGTCATGATGTCGACCCACAATCTACCCGAATCGATCGCACTTGAACAATCCTCTCGAGCCAGTCAATGATCCTCAGTACTTGACATACAGGCCTGCGAACATGTCGAACTCATTGACGAGAAGGACTACACTTGGATTGATGCCCCTCTTTCTGCGAATCCTGTTGCGCCATTACTACAACAAATTTATCAAGGACAATTCAAGAGAGAGTGCCTCTGCGGTTGTGGTCGCCCTGCGCAGCGAAGAGCTTCTGTATGATGAAGCATTTAGTATCGCTCGTGTGAGCTACCACTCTCCCTCGATCGGGCCTTTGAGGGGTAATATTCCTACAACAGAATTTTATGGAAGCCACGACAGAGTATGATGATCTTACCCTGATACCTTCTTCTGACAAATTTGTCGACGATGTATGGTAGACATACGGTAGAAGAACTGCAGAAGTTCACGCAGCTCCGTTTACCCGCCCCGCCTTCCGCACACGTGGTGCGACTTTCAGTTCCCTTATCATGTTGTACGGAAGCGGCACGTGTGCTCGTTGAAGTGTTTGGAGGCGAGCAGGAAGCGAAAAGGGTCATCGGGGGTGTACGATGGTGGCAAGTCCGTTCTAGGAACCGTGGGTACGTTTTGCCTTCGGGCGTCTCTGCTTCCTCCTAAACTTCCTGTTGTGATATTCACCTTAGGATCGATGCGGAGTGGATCATGGAAAAGCAGGATTGGCGGCAGTCGGTGCGCCGGGAGCGGCGATCCAGGAAGGCGACCGCGGGCAACGATGGCAACCCACGGCCCGGGACAGGCGGCAGAAGTTCGTCGTATGGTCTTGACTCGTCGATGCCAGGGGATGATGGATGGGTGAGTACGGATGATGCGAACACAAACGGCTACACTCCGGAAATGGATGAGATGAGGTGCATATTGTGGGTACATGGAGGTCAGTTTCAAGTTCATTTATTAATAACAATGCAAGTCCCAGACACTATTCTTACCTCAATTTACAGGCGGCTATTATTTTGGGAGCGTAGATCAGGAAAGGTGAGGCGTAGCCCTCCAGGCAAATATTAACATATCCATTGTTTGTAGGTACATGATACAACGCTATGCGCGCAAGATACACGGACGGGTGTTCGGTAATACGAATTTATCTCCATGTGGACAGACCAACGTTGAATACAGCTTATGCTCTAGCTCCAAACTATAGGCTTGCTCCTCAATATCCATTCCCTTGCGCTCTGCAAGACTTGCTCGCGTCCTGTACGTACCACGCTTCCTATTCTTTCCATTTACACATCGAGGAAGCTCGTTGCTCCAGACCTCTTCCTCATACGGCCACCAGAAGGAGCCGCGCATAGGCCTGTCAAGCCAAGTAATCTCGTCGTAGGAGGCGACTCGGCGGGCGGCGGATTGGCCATAGCCCTTCTGCAGGTTATTCGTGACGCCGACCTGCCACTGCCAGCAGGTGCCGTTCTTGTCTCCCCATGGTGCGACCTTCACCACTCATTCCCGAGCATTCTCCTCAATATCAATACGGTATACATCCCTCTCCCTGATCGTCGACCGCTGTGTGAATGACCATCTATTGCCTTTGAACTGATTTAGGACATCATGCCCGTGACGGGTCTCACTATATGCAAGCCAAGCCTGCTTTGGCCACCCCCGCCAGATGATGTGTATCTCAAAGCACGCGGCGTGCTGCGCAGTGCTGTGCGCGGTGTTGTCCACCACAAACTTGCCTCCGAAGCAGAAGTACCTGCGATTATTATAGATCAGCCCGACGTTCAGCCCAAATTCAAACTGGCGCCTGCAGCAGCGGGGGCAAAGTATGATCAGACGTTGCGCGTCAGTGAGGAGGACGAGAAGCTTTTGAATACCACGCATCAGTTCCAACTCTATACAACGAATGCATTGCTCAAACACCCGCTGGTCAGCCCCGTCTTGGCTTATCTCGGTGGTCTTCCCCCGCTGTTCGTAGTCGCTAGCGACAGGGAAGTACTTAGAGATGAAATCATATATACGTCAGTCTTTCTACGCTTTGAGTGAAGCAGGGCGCTTTGGGCTAATGAACAACGTCGATAGTGCCCATCGTGCTGCAAATCCTGCCAAGTATCCCCTGTCGGAGGAGGTGAAGAAGCTTTATCCTGCATATGAAGGTGTCGAGGGAAGAATGAAGTCGACGACTGTCCACCTTCAAGTGTACGACGGTACGCGCCCCTGTCGACTATTCTTTCCTTTTATCTGAACGTCGTATAATTGTAGATACCGCACACGTGCTACCAATGGCCTTCATGGGTACCACCCCAGCCAAGTTTTGCTACCGCGCTATCGCGACGTTCATTAAGCATGCTACGAACATGCCACCAACAGCTCAGTTACAGGGTCGTAAAAAGCCGCCGGTTCTACATTCTTCGGATATTACCTCCCATGAGGCAGTTTCTTCCCCCCCTCCGCGCTCACTACAAGGTGATGGCAGACCTGCAGCACCATTGCCAGCTGAGGAAAACTCGCCCTCCCGCACTATGTATTTCTCGCGCGTAGCATCCTCCTTCCGTCGGAGCTCCTTATTCTCAAAATTGTCGAGAAGCCAAACCAATTCTGGCCTCACCGAGGATGGACGTGATATGAGGGATGTTCTCGCTGGGGATCCCATTGTCTACCACAATGAGTGGGTAAGTGTCCACGTCCAGATTTGTTGCTAGTCCTGAAAGCTGCAGATAAAGTCACCGGAGCAACAGGGCATGATCCGCGAGCGTGTATCTATCCACGGCACAGTCCGGTCGCTTGAGGCAGAGGAGGACCTACCGGCACTGCAAGTAGTTCCTGAGAGTCTCGGTTCCATCCCGAAGCACTTGGTATGGCAATATATTGCAGCCAAAGAGCGCCACAAAAAGAAGTTTGTGACACATATTAACCATATCGCCAAACGCCGCGAGCGTGCTATCGCCAAATTGCGGCAGAGTTCTCAGTCCTACCGCAACGACTCGGAAGAGGCGGCGGTTTCGTCGGGATGGAGCCTCCATTGGGCGCTCGATGCAGATGAGCTCCCACCGCCGAGCTGCCTCGTGGCGCGCTGCGATACGGCTCAGGCGCTTAAGCTTGCACGCAGGACGAAACGTCACCTCCAGCGTGCAGAATCGGCCTTGTCGAAGAAGAGGAAGGAAGTGAGGAGGCGGACCGCAGGCATGAGGGCGTTTGGGAGGAAGCTGGGCCTGGGTATGCAGGTAGCAGCCCAGCCTCAGCCTGCTACGGCTTAGACGACACGTATTGTCACTGTATGTTCGACTCACTGTATGTGCGAGTGTTCAGAAAGCGAAATATAACATAAGGGCGTAGAGTGGAACCTGAAGCTTGAAGATCCTCGTTTGCGTACTGAGAGGCTCTGTGTTCTCGGATCTCATTTTGTCAACTCAAGCGACGTAGATTGTCTACTAATCACTGTACTCGGCTTTGCCCTCTCCGGCTTGGGGCCAGTGTTCTCTTGGTTTCTATTTTTTTTCCCTCTATACTTTTGTGGCGGATGTTAATAACCTTTGTTAGCCCAAGCTGTCACGTTCTTCTACTATGGCGGGATATCATTTATGTGGAGACATGCGGAACTAGCACGACATTGATCCTACTACTGGACACCTTCGGAGGGTTAGCCTCGCCAACTCTGATGTGAGAACTTTGGATTCGGTTATTTAGCTGTCGGACGCTTGAACGCCTAGGGATGTGATAGCACCTCATAAACGCAGTACCACTATACAGTAAGTTTATTACCAGCGCAGTTGTTGCAATTTGTTCTAGGTTACATCGTAGTGTCGTAGTGATGCAAGCATTCATGAAGGAGTGACTATTCAACCCATCGGAAACACCCACCATTAAATACGTCAGAGTGGCCAAGAATGACATGTAGCGCAATCTAGCACTGCCCACTCGGGCCAGGAAACAATGCCGATCAGCAAGTGGTGAGCAAGACCCCTTTCCTTCCTACACAAACATTAGGACAGGGTCACGCTCTTGCTGTATCGCGCTTTATCTGTTACCGGTGCAATGTACTTGATCTCGGCGTTGATGGCTGGAGGCTGGTACTGCTATCATTGACGTGTATTCCTTACCCTCAGTGTTCAGTTGCGCTGCCATGAGTGTGCGGAAGCGCGAGTTCTCGCGTTGGACCTGTGCAAGAGAGCTCAATCAGCTGGGAGCAACAATCAGTATTGGGTGCGTACAAGCTCGCGGTACGTTCCGGTCTCAGTGATATGTCCGTCTGGGAAGGAATAGGCGCCGGCAACCATGAGGGGCGTTTGGGGAGCGAAGAAATGATAAGCACACCCTCTAACACCACTATCCGTTCTGCCCTTGCGATCGTTGCGAGTCGATGTGCAACGAATAGACACGTCGTATGACGTGAACGAAGGATCTTGTCAATAGCGTCGTTTACCTGCGAATGCATCGTGTTAATAACCGCTTCTGCAACCAAGGTGGGTGCCAGTGAACGCTTACGCGGCTTTCCGCAGATGCGTCTAAGGAACTGGTGGCCTCGTCAAGCGCCAGGATTGTAGGCTTCTTGAGCAGGGCGCGGGCAATGGCAAGACGTTGTCGCTGACCGCCGCTCAGGCTCAATCGACCAACTGAGAAATTTTGGTTGTCAATGTTGACAGGGTATTACATGGACAAGTTTACGCACTTTGCGTGTCAAATCCGTCCGGAAAACCCCATACGAATTCACAATTTGCCTCACGGGCAGACGCTTCGATCTCCTCTCTAGTTGCATTCTCGTTGCCGTAGGCGATGTTCGAGGCTATCGTGCCTGCAAAGAGCACGCAATCCTGTGAGACGAGAAACCCATCAGCCAACTCGGAAGAAAACTTGGACAACTGGCTAGTAATAGCAATGTACCTGGGGAACAACACCAATGGTGTTGCGCCACGATTCCGGTGTGAACTCGCGGATATCTGCGGAGTTCGAATGAGACGGTCTCCCAACACCACGAAGAAAGAGCGCACCTTGTCCATCGTACGTAATCCTGCCTCGCACTGGGTCGTAGTACCTTAGCAACAGGGAATGCACCGACGACTTGCCGCTTCCACTCTTCCCACTGTTCCGGGCGAAAATGTCCTTTAGATATGTGACATCAAGGTCCGAGTCCGGGGCAAGACGTACACGACTGCCACATTCTCTCCGACATTGACCTCGAGGCTGAAATTTTCAAGCACATTCACTCCATGGCGGGTCGGATAGCTGAATGTGATATTCTCGAATCGTAGGGGTCCATAACGTTTCGGATCAAGTACCACGCCCACGTCAGGCTGGATGGCAGGGGCTCTGTCGAGAAGCTCAAAGATACGTGTTCCGGCGCCGATTCCACGCATTATAGATGCCTGAGCATGTGCCGTTCGCGAGCGTTAAGACAAAAGTAAATGAAGACTTACAAAGAAAGATCTGAGGTGCAAGCCCGCGAGGGTGAGGCAAGTGATCAACGCTGAGAATTATGAAACACACGTTATCATTTGCAGGCCGCTGCCCACGTAGACGGTGTACATCAACAAGCTGGTGAGTTCCCCTACAGATATCTGTCCATGGCTCACGAGAGTTCCTCCTAAATGAGCAAATAAGACACTCTCCCCAGAGGCCAAAAAGATCGACGTTTCACGAACCATAACCTAGCAAAGCCAATAGCGCAATGTTACCGCTCCACCCAGTGCTACCGAAGAATACGCCACTGGCAATCGCTTCGAGCCGGGCAAGTGTCAGAACACGTTCACAACGCTCAGAGAACTTCTTCTCTTCGTATGACGCTGCGTTGAATGCTTGCACAGTGCGGAGGGCAGCCAACGCTTCCTGGGCGACCTATACATATTTAATCAGTAGCTCGATCTCAAGACACACTGACAATTCTCTGACCTTGGTCATGTCACCAAGGGCTTCTTGAGTCTTATTAGATAGCCTCTTCAAGTACCGGCCGTAGAATACCTGGGATACACCGGTGATAAGTACGTACAATATATTTGGGAGCGAAGCCGATGCTGACTGCACCAAGTGAGATGGGAGGGACAATAGAAAGCATGAGAGCTGTAAGGTGGGATGATATGTAAAGCATTGCGCCAACTTAAGCAGGTCTTTGGTCAGCATATACAACGAGGTACCAAGGGGTGGTGATGCTTACGGCCAGCGAAGGACATCACTAGCGCACGGAGGCCATCTGAGAGGTTCTGTGTGATGCTTTGGACACCAATCAGCTCACGTTCGCACTAGGATGAGTCCTGTGATTAACCTTTCACCCACGATGCTGCTGTCTACGCTTAACCGACTGAGCGCGTCGCCTTCCCCGCGCTCCACAAATTCGATCTCCTGACGAATTGTGGCAGCGTAAGTCCGCTTGCGTAGTTGAGCAACAATTCGCTGACCTGACAGAGGATGAAGGCTACGTTGATGAGGGAGGAGATGGGTGACGCACCAGACATGCGGATAAGGAAAGCGCGTCCCGCATTACAAGCACCGCCGATAGTGAATACGAGGAGAAGACCGGCAGTCGCCTGAGTTAGCGAAAGGCCATAAGGGATGGTCTGTATGTTGGGGGGAATAAGAAATTGGCCTTCCCTCTCAATTCAATGTGATGTAGAAAAGAGAATGTTAAATATACAGTATCAAGTTTCTGACCCTAAAACGCGGGACATGACTATCGCAAGAAGTAGGACCAACATACCGGATTCGGAGAAGTGAAATAGTCGATCAGCTGTCCGACCGTGAACGGGATACTTAGCGATACGGACGATGAGATGAGCAAAAGGCCAATGGCTGTCAGGAGCGGGCGACGCTCTGGCCGAGCAAGCGCGACAATCTTACGAAAAGAGGTAGAAGGGGAGGTGACACCATTGGGATTAGATGAGAGGGAACGAGGGAAAATGCGGTAAAGGATAGAGTTCCGTGCTGACGAAGGCGGCGAAGGGGCTGAAGATGCAGGCAATGGTGATGAAAGGCGTGATGGAGGAGTAGGGGATGATGAAACTGGCACAAAGAAACGGACTACTTGGCAGTGAGGTGGGGGGAATGTTGTGCGTGAAGGGTTTCCGAGTCGAGGGGAGCGACATAAGAAAAGACCCCCACGAGTAGGGACAAGGCAGCGCAGGCGCAGAGTGAGCTTCATTTACCGTAAAACTGTATACTGAATTGAAGGGTATATACGTGATACCAGGAACACCATGTACTGTATCACAGACAGCAACTTTTACGCAAAATACAAAATGTCATTATACATACAATATATTCACTGGCAGCAATTTCAAATCTATGCCTATTTATTGACCTACGAATCTCATCAGGCACCGCTTTGCACTGCCGGGAATATGTACGATACGTTGTAAGCCATTCTACTTGTCCAAGCCGCAACCCGTTCAGTTCACTATAAGCAGCCTCCCATCATTCGCAAACTGCCCCGGCCTCACCCTCACTTGCACCTCTCGTACAGTGAAAGAGCTGCTGTGACAGAGGCCATACCACTGATGCGGCACCTCGCATAAATCTTTTAGCGGATGACTACTGTGAGGGATATGTGTCCCAACTTTGAAAGTTGAAAGGGCACCACACTTATTCGAACGTATGGCAATGCAACCGCCAAGTTGAAATATGCGGTCTGGACGTAGAAGAGTTAGACCTGGTGCGTTTTCTCGACGGCGGTGGGCAGATGGGACCATCGTACGAGAAAGGGAAGGACACATGTCATATGGGCATGGGCAGCGAGTGTGCTTAGGCAGGTATCTGGTAAACGGTGCCCTACAGTACTTGTTGGCATTGCAACGGTGTTGTGGGCTCGTCTAACGACCTGTATCATATCACACTTCCCAATGCCTTATCAAACAGTGCCTTCGTTCCCAGAAGTTGCCACTATGAGCAAAACACTTCACCTCCTTATCAATTGGTTAGCTGGCGGGAAGGCCCTTCATGGTGACAAGATGAGGTGTATCCTTTGACCCAAGGTGAGAAAAACTAGCGCCAAAGTCCACAAGCTTCAGCTCGCATTGAATATGGCCTGAATCAGGTCACAAATGGTTCATGAAGATCGAGCTCTCCTTAACAGACATTCCGGTTTGAGTTACCTTGGGTAATAATCTATGGGAGTCCCGAGACAAATTGAAGTCATGGATCATCATCCACATAGCCTAATTCCTTCAGGCTATCGGGCGCGCGTATGATACTGGCAACGACGAATCATCGATGTTCGATGCATCATAATAGAACACAAGTCGACCCCTCTGCTCCTCTTGGCCAACCCAGAGCCTCAGATCCACATGGTCACCCAAAGTCCCGGACTATAATCGAAAGTGGGCGCAAATGATTGTTACAGGCGGCACAGCACCTGCTGCTTGGTAGTATTGTGGCCTCCCCATTCCGTGTTTGCCACGCAAACGCCATTCATGCGCACTCCATCATATCCACGTGCTTGTACACAGGGTATTCGTATCCCTGAAAGTGTGATTACAAGATAAAGGGTCAATAGCCACACATACATGCTCACAACATGAGACGTTGGGACGTTCTGTATCAAGCCTCGATGAATGAATGCAATAAATCCACATAGTCTTCAGGGTTGCCTACTAACGTCATTGAACGGTGGCCCGTGCTGGGATTTGTCGTCTATTCATGGCTTGGACTCGGACGAGAACCTGATTACGGCGACTCGCAACATATTGATAGACCTGATATCCAGGCCGTTGTCTCGAAGCTCGTGAAGGTACACCCTGCTCAGACTGTGTGCGTCTTTCAGCTTCATCTGCGTCAGCACGGACGTAATGTCCTCTGGTAACTCATATCTGTGGCAAAACTCCTCCACCAGGAGTTTCCCCCTGAACCCAGGGGTGAGCCGCGCAGGGAGAAGAAGGCAGGAGTTCCTGTGCTCCATTAACGCCTCTTGAAGCTCGCCGTCTGACATCTTCCGGCAAGAGGCCATCAGGCGGCGGCCGCAGCCGGCGAACAGAGGTTAGCCCAGTATGCAAATGACGTGGAAGAATGATTTATACAAACCTGAGAGATAGAGTCTGAGCTACCTGTGGAGCCACTTTCTGAGAGTGAAGCCGACACTACAAATGATGAGATACATCATTAATACAAACAAATTAGCAAGTATAATGATTGGCTGGGACCTGGATCTTGAACCGCCATAGGTGGGACTGGTAATGTAGGGGAAATGGACAGGGGAACCGGGGGGTTGAATGAGATGACAAAGGTAAGAAATTGGCTGTCTCCTACGGGCTCAAACCTGCTTTGCATTATATCATCGCTTGGCCTACAGAAATCGCCGCTGCAATTCATGACTGTGGATTGCAAGAAAAAGCAATGAATGCGAACCGCGTATAACTCTGTCCAACATCCGACGATGGTTTATGCATGGCGATAGGAACGAGGGCCCCATCAGTGACTTTAGAAAGGCGTTGGAATCGCATCGTGATCGTGCTAGGTTCAAAAGTGTTGGAAGGATGATCTGCTTCCTGCACTATAGAGGAATTTATCACCAGCACGTGAGAAGTCTCGTACCGTATGAGTCCCGAAATTTGAGGGGTGTGTCGCAGCATATGTTATGCCATGCCTTAGGCTCGTGGGAGATGAGCCACTTTCCAAGGGACTCGTCACAGAAAGAGACATCCGCACTAGCGTCGAAAGGGCCATTGTTGAACAGAAACAGTCGGAATTCCTGCATCCGTACTGGGATCAGCACTCATAAGTGTCGTATATCACAGGCGGCAGGCCAACCTCTTTCAGTGAGGTGAGGAAGGAGGCAAAAACCACGCGGGATCCTTTCTCTTGTTCTACTACCGTTGGCAGAACTTGAGGACTGAGCTCTCCGTGGCGAGAGATAACACAGAGGGCCAAGCCACAGTGTTCAATTGCGTGTTCTGGACTGAAATTCTCCGAGGGCGATGAGGACATGAAGGTTCTTTCCAGATGGACTAATGAAAGTGGATATATATGAGAACGGACCAGAGCTATGGCATGGAGCAAGACGCGTATCACCCCTCTAGACTGACAGAGTGAATGGACCCGAATATGATCATATTCCGAATACCGAGCCCAGTTATGGTACACAGAGGGAAACACCCGATTAGCAAAGAATCACGAGGAACATAATGTTACGGTCAGGTAATAGCTGCTGGAGGCGCACAGTCGAACTGGCACATGGCTCCCCTGAGGGAATGTGTACTAGTAGCTGAGGGACAATGGGCTGGGACCACAAACCCCTTGCAGGGTCACATTGCCTTGTTGTGTGTTGTTGTGTTGCACTTCATACACTTTTATTTTGGCAAACGTTGAAAGGGTTTTTGGAGTCAGTGAGTCACTGTATAGAGTGACACACTGACCTGGGTGTCTGGACTTATTATTAAGGATTCATAGGGTAATCAGGTGGGTACGATGACCTTGGTGCCAGATTGACAAGTGTTACAAGTTGTATACAGTAGGTGCCACAGCTGCCACGGCTGGCAAGAAGCCCGGGCCGTTGGAGTTGCGTTGTAACCAACGCAACTATCAAGCCTAGTTGCACAAATTGTCTTTTCAAGGCCCAGCATAGTATCGAGCCAGATTTGAAGATGGCCCCTGATGGTTGGACCCCGGCATCATGGAAAAGCAAAAAAGCCGCACAGGTACGCTTGGCCTTGACATTTTTCGGCGCCTCGCAAACGAAACCGCTAAATTTCTAGGCCGTC
>QFDX01001412.1:0-12168 GCA_003315875.1 Lactifluus piperatus
GATGTCAAACACGGAAAGTTCCGTGTGCTCAGTAAGTGCCCTCTTCTTCGGAAGCTTCTTCCCAGGAGGGAAGTAGCGGGGAGAATGGGGGGGTCCGGCCCCACCAGCCAAAGTATCCATGGCGGGTGTTGGAGTGGGCGTGGAACTGGGAGTCCCCGTGAAAACCTGGGTAGGTAAAAACTCGGGGGAATTGGTGCCAGGCTGGTCCAGCTGCATGTAGTCATGAGGTGGAGATACTGTGGAGAAGACAGAAGCCCTTGGAGGCGAATCGAACTCCCGCAAAAACTCCAGAGCCCTACCCAAAGCCTGGGAGGCCTCGGGCAAGGGTTGAGCTTGAGCAGGGGCAAAGGATGCGTATGGGGGGGAGGTGAGCAGCTCAGCATCGTACGGCTCGTTGTTCGCTTGCGCGTTCGAGGCTCTGATGCGGGCGAGGTGCTCTTCCTCAGGGGTTGAAAACCTAGGGACCATCGTGGGAAAAACCGGAGATGGTGGTGGTAAGAAAGCAAGAAGCGATATTTTGGAAAGCCTTAGGCCTGGAATGACAACAGCGGTGGTGGTACGCTGCTTTGACAATCATTTTCGACGTGTTATCTATAGCCTTGGTTCCTACATCGCTGACTACCCAGAGCAAGCGCTTCTCGCGTGTATTGTACAAGGCTGGTGCCCACGGTGTGTACGCCTTCCAGACCTTTCTCTTAGCCTACTAATTTTATAGGTGTACCGCAAAACAAAATGACCTTGATGAAGGAGGTGGCCGGCGCTCTCGTGAGCACACGGAATTGCTTGTGAGTGAATTTGAGTTGGGCGTTCTTTGGGACGAGTACGGTCTTGTTGGAGACATCGTGGTAGGTTCCAATTTGCCGTGGCATTGCTTCCTCTTTGTTAGACCTCAGAATCCGGCAGCCTTTTACGAACGACTTCCCTTGCGCTGACATCCACAAAATTATCGCACTGGACCTTCTACACCAACTCATCAAGGGAACATTCAAAGATCATCTTGTTACTTGGCTTGGCAAATATCTTGTTCTTGCACATGGTGAGGCACATGCTAACCAGATCCTTGATGATATCGATCACCGGTGAGTTCCCTTTTTATGCCTCCCTATTTTTGTACTCACCATTTTAATGATCCAGAATTGCGGTGGCACCACCATTCTCTGACTTATGACGTTTTCCTCAAGGTCGAGGATTCAAGCAATGGACGGGTGACGATTCAAAGGCCCTCATGAAGGTTGGCCTATAATCTTATCGTTGTTAATGGACTGCAGTTTTCTGAGACTTTTAATTCTAGGTATATCTTCCTGCTATCGAAGGACATGTCCCCTGTGGTGTCTTGCGGGCATTTCGTGCTTTCCTTGAGTTTTGTTACATCGCGCGGCATAACGTTATCACAGAAAGCACCCTTGCAGAACTACGAGACGCGCTTAGTCGGTTTCATCTGTATTGGACCGTCTTTGAGGAACTAGGTGTTCGTCCCGATGGTTTTGCACTTCCAAGGCAACATTCTCTACCTCACTACTTTGGACTTATTCGTGCTTTTGGTGCTCCTAACGGTCTATGTTCATCCATTACAGAGTCGAAGCATATAAAAGCCATCAAGGAGCCCTGGCGACGCTCGAACCATTACAACGCGTTAGGCCAGATGTTACTCACCAATCAATGCATTGATAAACTGGCTGCGGCTCACGTCGATTTTTCTGCTCGCGGAATGCTCGAAGGGACGTGCCTGTCTGAAGAGCTGAAACTCCTTGGTGAGCCCTAGCCAATGTTTCTGTGTCTTTGCCTAGAAAACTTTCATAGACGTACTTGCGGGGCACTGCCCCGAAGGCAACGATGACGATAACATGAACAATACCAGGGACCGCATGCCAGTGGACACAAATCGGTTTTACGATGAGGGCGATGTAGTTGACGGTCCGACGGTATTCGGCCATGTAGAGCTGGCCCAAAAGATTCGTGAGTTTGTTTAGGCATTTACAGGCTTTCTTCTGAGGTGGTAAATGCCACAGAACGGAAATGTGGAGTCGTGGATCTTGCTGAAGAAATCAATCAGCCACAGCTACCGGAACTTATTCGACGTTTCTTGTATGACCAATTATACCCCGACAGTCACCTCACCTCCTCTGATGTGTCCCTGAACGCCTGCCCCACTTTCTCTGGGATGATCTCCGTGTACGCTTCTGCTGCCGCTACCTATTGTGCCCCGAGTGATCCAAGTGGGGTTGGCAGCATGCGTCGGGAGCACATCCGGGCCGCTTCATCTTGGCGACGGGGCCCAGCTCGTTACGATTGCACCTTCGTCAATTCTCACCTGGACCTTGAAGGCATGCGTGGCCTGGATGTCGTGCGCATCCTTCTTTTTTTTTCATTCACCTTCAAGGACGTGACGTATCCATGTGCCCTGGTGCACTGGTTTTCACTTGTCAATGATGAGCGTGATGAAGACACTGGCATGTGGGTGGTCCAGCCAGAGGTAACAGATGGCTTACCCAACGTTTCAGTCATTCATCTCGACTGCATTTTCCGGGCTGCGCATCTACTCCCCGTCTTTGGTGACAATCCTATCCCTGAGGGTGTCTCACTTCACAACTCCCTCGATGCTTTTTCTGCCTTCTATGTCAACAAATATATCGACCATCATGCCTTCAAAATTGCCTCATAGCCACAGAAGGGACGAACAATCGTGAGCGTAGAGATTACAATCGTCATCATCTAACACCTGTCACCCGCTGACCCCCTCCTCCACAGGACCACAGCCGGTCACGTCCACCTCAACTCGCCCCCACCCGCAGCATCCCACCCAAACATCACCGCCCCTGCGTCCTGCCATTTATTTATGCCTCATTTATTAGTCGACGTCTTTACGACCACTTCACCCTCAATTCCCACCATCCTCTCTATCTCTCCTCTAGACGCAATGAGAGGCACCTTTCCCCTCTCTTCTTCCCCCACTCCGGCTATCCACCCCTCGTCTACCTTCCCATCGATCGCTGGCTACTCTTGTCCACTTTGCGTTGCACCTCACTTGGTCGCTCTTCACTTCTTCTGTTGTACTAGCCTAGCGGCCCTAGCCCCTGCGTCCTGCCTTTTATTTCCATCTCATTTATTAGTTGACGTCTTTACGACCACTTCACCCTCAATCCCCACCATCCACGCTCTCTCCTCTAGACGCGATGAGAGGCACCTTTCCCCTCTCTTCTTCCCCCACTCCGGCTATCCGCCCCTCGTCTACCTCCCCATCGATCGCTGGCTACTCTTGCCCACTTTGCGTTGCACCTCACTTGGTCGCTCTTCACTTGTTCTGTTGTACTAGCCTAGTGGCCCTAGCCCCTGCGTCCTGCCTTTTATTTCCATCTCATTTATTAGTTGACGTCTTTACGACCACTTCACCCTCAATCCCCACCACCCACGCTCTCTCCTCTAGACGCGATGAGAGGCACCTTTCCCCTCTCTTCTTCCCCCACTCCGGCTATCCACCCCTCGTCTACCTCCCCATCGATCGCTGACTACTCTTGTCCACTTTGCATTGCATCTCACTTTGTCGCTCTTCACCTGTTCTGTTGTACTAGCCTAGTGGCCCTAGCCCCTGCGTCCTGCCTTTTATTTCCGTCTCATTTATTAGTCGACGTCTTTACGACCACTTCACCCTCAATTTACACCATCCTCTCTATCTCTCCTCTAGACGCAATGAGAGGCACCTTTCCCCTCTCTTCTTCCCCCACTCTGGCTATCCACCCCTCGTCTACCTCCCCATCGATTGCTGACTACTCTTGTCCACTTTGCGTTGCATCTCACTTTGTCGCTCTTCACCTGTTCTGTTGTACTAGCCTAGTGGCCCTAGCCCCTGCATCCTGCGGCATTCCTGCCTTTTATTTCCGTCTCATTTATTAGTTGACGTCTTTACGACCACTTCACCCTCAATTTACACCATCCTCTCTATCTCTCCTCTAGACGCAATGAGAGGCACCTTTCCCCTCTCTTCTTCCCCCACTCTGGCTATCCACCCCTCGTCTACCTCCCCATCGATCGCTGGCTACTCTTGTCCACTTTGCGTTGCATCTCACTTGGTCGCTCTTCACTTTTCTGTTGTACTAGCCTAGCGGCCCTAGCCCCTGCATCCTGCCTTTTATTTCCATCTCATTTATTAGTTGACGTCTTTACGACCACTTCACCCTCAATCCCCACCATCCACACTCTCTCCTCTAGACGCGATGAGGGGGCACCTTTCCCCTCTCTTCTTCCCCCACTCTGGCTATCCACCCCTCGTCTACCTCCCCATCAATCACCAGCTTCTCTTGTCCACTTTGCGTTGCATCTCACTTGGTTGCTCTTCACTTGTTCTGTTGTACTAGCCTAGCGGCCCTAGTCCCTGCATCCTGACTTTTATTTCTGTCTCATTTATTAGTTGACGTCTTTACGACCACTTCACCCTCAATCTCCACCACCCACGCTCTCTCCTCTAGACGCGATGAGAGGCACCTTTCCCCTCTCTTCTTCCCCCACATCGGTAACCCTGCAACAAACTTTTTTGGCTTGTACGAGCTCGTACAAGCCCAGAAAGTAGCAAAAGTAGTGATTAAGTGCAGTAAGTCCCAAAGTCAATAAGTAACCTACGTTTCATGGAAAGCCGCTTTCGGGCACAGAAAAAAAAGTTAAAAAAGTTATGAAAGTTTGAAAAGTACAAAAGTTCACAAGTTAATATCAAGGTTTTCTACGAGCGTCATGGGTATGCTCATGGGCTACTACTCATTGGTAACGCCGCCCGCCCTTCATCTAGAATTGACTCATTGCACACTCTTTCCACGTCAGAATCAGGTGTAATGTCGTAGTACTCAAGGAGCTCATCCCAACGCTCTGTAGTCATCTTGTTGAAATTTGCGTTGTACTGTTTGACCCAAGTATTGCACGTCTTTGCGCTAAAATCTCCTGACGGAACATAAATACCAGTTTTATACGATCGAACAACCTTCTCATACTGTGGTGGTTACATTAAAATTCAAAGGCCATACAATGATCGTAACTTGACTTACGGAGGTGAGAATTAGCGTAAAGAGGCCTCGTGGTGGCCCAAAGTTAAATGCTGTTTTCTGGCTTTCTGGGAGGAAGTTTGCCGCAACGCCAGTCAACAGTTTGTTTCTCAGGAAGCCACGCGGTTTCTTGAATATATAAGTATGCAAATAAAAGCCAGAAATTGGAGAAACTAACCTCATAACTTGGGTCGTCAGTATCCCATATACCATCTTGGGGAATTTGTGTTTCGTAGAAGACTGGACTTCCATGAGTACCACAAAACCACTTAACCCACTCAATGATGTCTGCTGTTGAATATTGCTGAGATGCGAAGTAATCCCGTACGGACACTTTCACGGCATCATGAACCTTTCCTCGCTTCTCAATAACACGTTGGTAGCCCTATGCACGAATGATGAAAGGCATGGATTCATTCACAATAGACAAACTCACAAGATTGAATAAAACATCGTCTGTTTCAACCTTGATTTTGAGGTGCGGCCAAACACTCTCAAATGCCGTACGAGAGTTCCTCAGAAATGCCGGTGAGGACTTCTGAAATTCATCAAATGGCCTTTCAGAGGCACAAAGCGCATTGAGCAATGTGGCGAAGTATTGTGACCTCAATCGCGAAAGGATGGGGGGCAATAGTTTGAGGTTGCTGCCACCTTTTGGCATAATCGTGTTACGGCCGTGACCAGTGTCCGTTGATGATTCCGTTTTGGAAGTATGGGCCGGTTGTGCTGATTTCTTGCGTTGATATGGTTTGCTAGCCTCTCTGTCTACTGGCGTCTTTGTTTGCCCACGCCGACCGTGACTGGTAGAAGGAATGGCAGAGGGCTGACGGATGGGGTGTATAGTACTCGGCAGTGTATCATCGGAAACGCCACTAGCTTCAGAGACGGGTGCGACGAGCTATAGACATTAATCAGCCAACTTGAAGTGAAATACATATATTGACGCAAGGTACCATATTTTTTCTCGAGGGATTACGCTGATTAGCTTTTGAAAGTCTGGCAGTCGTTGCTTCGCGATCGAACCCACAGGGAGACAGTGGGAAATCAGGCCTGGTTGACAGTGCGACTTGATCATCCATAGCTTCCACGGTTTCTGAGTCTGCAACGCCCTTCTTTGACTTTTTAGAAGCTACCCAGGCAACGTTTAGTCCGGACGCAACGGGCAATCTGCTATTTGTTGATCAACAACCAAATCAGGCAACCCGTTTCAGTTTCTCACCGGTCGCTCTCGGCACCCTTTTTGCCCTTATTGTTTCTCTTCACCGCAACCTGGTCTCGTAACTTAGTCCGGGTCTTTTTTCCCTTGTCCATGGTCTGTATAATGTTGAGTCGTGATTCTATATTGCGTAACAAATGCTCACCTTGGACTTTTTCTGTTGTGGTGAGCGTTGCTCATTATCAGATGGAGCGCTGCTGTCGCACTTGGCGTCATCGCCACCGGTACTGACATCAGCTGAATTGGGGGGTTCAACAGATTCATTGCCGCTGTCACTGGCTCCTACTTTGTCAACATCTGATCGTCGGCGGATACGTTGTTGGATTTCTTTCCTCTGGACAAAGGATTCATCCACCTCCATTGCTGCCAGCTTCTCCTTCGCGGCTTCAGCTTCAGCTTCCTTCTGTCTTTTGCTGGATTCTTTGGCTTCCTTGGCTGCCTTTGCATTTGCTACCCGGGCTGCCTTTGCATGTTTCCCGACTGGGTCTTCATTTCGTCCACGACGTTTAGGTAAAGGCGAATGATGTGGTTGCTGGGGGATGGAATTATGTCGCCCGGTCTGTGATTAGAAAACTAGGTCAGCTATATAAAATACGGTGAAATCAACAATACCTTTTTCTTCTTAGCCTGAGGCCCATGCTCCCCCTCACCAGTTTCTCGTGTGCGTTTTGAATACTTTGTAGTGGGCGGCTGACTGTCCAGCGGAGTAGAAGCTGCAGCTGAAGTCTGAGATTCAGCTACGGCCGTCTTTGAGCGAGTTGTTCGTGCCATGGCACACAACGATTTACAACACTGAGACACTGAAATGTGAAACGTGTTGAAGGGGGAAATTTTTCCAGAAGCCCGTGAAGTCCCCGTAATTTGCATGCGGCAGCGGGTGACCCAAAATGGCCTGGTTTATATTTGTAAGTCCATTATTCGGTTCAATTCCCTACTAGCCGTTCATCCACTAGCCGTTCATCCCTACTAGGCCGTTCATATGCCCATCCGCATGCTAGAGTCATCCACCTCATCGTCTTTTTGCTCTTCGTCATGTCTCTCGCTTATCACTGCCCAGTCAGTGGCTGCCAAAAGGAATGTAAATCAGCTCGGGGTCTTACTCAGCATGTCAATTCGTTTCACCGTCAGCAATCTCCCACATCAAGCGTTGGTGAACCATCAGGCCCAACTTCTGTGAGATGGACGCATCCGAAACTTACAGGTAGGCAATTGTCTGCTCTTGCTAACTTGTCTAACCACTTTGAGATGTTCAGCCCTTCCATGCGATCGTGATGGCCACTATTTGCCACCTGGAAGTCAGCCCCTACCTCGTGAACCACTTGATGCAACCCCTGAGAACCCGTATCATCCTTTTGAAGATCGCCTTGCGTTTGAGTTTGCCCATTTTCATTTCAGTGAACAACAGAGTTCAGAAGGACATATTAACCGTGTCCTTGAGCTCTGGGCTGCGCAAGCGGCCAAAAGTCATGCCGATGATGATGTACCCTGGAAATCGGCCAGCAACATGTATGCGACGATTGATCAAATCCAGCAAGGTAGTAACCCGTGGAAGACAACCCCATTTCGCTATCAAGGTCCTTTACTTGATAACCCACCAAAGTGGATGACTCAGAGCTATGACCTTGTGGCTCGTGATATACGCTCTGTCCTGCACGCGCAAATTGCATGCACAGATTTTGATGGTCACTGGGATTATGTCCCGTTTATGGAGTTTGACAACGATGGCGATCGTGTCTGGACCAACCTCATGTCTGGTGGATGGGTGGCCAAACAGGCGGTATGTATTCCACTTGTTTCTATTGACCTTTGGATTGATTTTGCGAGTGTGTAGGATGAAATTTCTCAGGATACATCAACCCACGGTGCTATGCTTGTTGGCATTGTCGCCGGGAGTGATAAAACTGTTGCATCTGCTGCGACGGGTCATCAAGAGTTCCACCCGGTGTATGTTGGACCAGGAAATATTGATAACCCCACACGTCGAGCCCACGGTATTGGATTCTTGCCATGTGCCTTTCTTCCGATTCCAAAAGGTATCTTACTTGGATTTTTCTTCTATCAGTCGTTGATGCTTAGTCCCTTCAAGTTAGTGAAAGTGAGCAGAAGACGGTCGCGTTCCAAAAATTTTGTCGTCAACTCTATCATTCTTGTCTCACCTATATTTATTCGCCCCTCAGGCCAGCGATGACGACACCAGAGGTTGTGCGATGTCCTGATGGACATTTTCGTCGATCTATTTTCTCGATCGGGCCTTACATCGCGGATTATCCTGAACAAGTATGGTTGGCGTGCATCGTCAGCAACTGGTGCCCAAAGTGAGTGAACTACGTCTCACGATTTACGTCCATTGACACGAATTGCGCAGATGTGATGCACAACCCAAGAAGTTGGATGACGCCCTGGCCCATCTGCGAACCCACGAGAAAACTGACTTCCTCTTGGAGTCGTTTGATGAGGGTGTTGTTTGGGATGAGTATGGCCTTAGGGCAGACGTAGTGGTGTGTCACTCATTACCATGGAGTCCCATGACGCTGAAATTATGTTCTTTCAGCCATTTACCCATGGATTTCCGCGTGCTGATATCCATGAATTAATCACACCCGACATTCTACACCAACTCATCAAAGGCGCGTTCAAGGACCATCTCGTAACATGGGTTGAGGAATATTTGGTTCTGAAGCACGGAAAAGCACATGCGCTCCGGATTATACAGGACATTGATCGAAGGTGTGTTTAATTTCATTGACAAGAGCGTTGATACTAAGTGAAAAACAGGCTTGCGGCCATTCCTCCTTATCCCGGACTACGCCGCTTTGCTGATGGCCGTGATTTCATCCAATGGACAGGAGATCAAACAAAGGCCCTTATGAAGGTCCTTCCTTTTTTCCTTCGTTAAATTTCCTTTCATTTTAACACAACGTTCCGCAGATCTACCTTGCAGCAGTCCGTGGCCATGTTCCTGGAGAAATCGCCCAATGTCTCTCAGCATTTATTAACTGCTGCTACATCGTTCGTCGAAATTCCATCTCTACCAAGGACATTACACGCTTTCAAGCATTCCTTGCTGATTTCCATCGCCTTCGAGAGGTTTTTATTACATCGGGTGTTCGGAAAAGTGTATCGCTCCCCCGGCAGCATGCTTTGATGCATTATGCCAATTCGATCGAGATGTACGGTTCTCCAAATGGCACCTGTAGCTCCCAAACGGAAGCAAAGCACATTCCAGTTGTCAAGGAAACTTGGCGACGATCGAACTGCAATAAACCGCTACCTCAAATGCTCAAGACGATCAATCGTATGGACAAACTCACAGCCATTCGGTCTGTCTTCAGGGATCGGGGAATGCTCGCTGGAAGTATAGTTGGGCATATGGCTCGTCAGGCTGCCGGGAATTTACCCCCTGCCCCGTCTTGGAGTGGAACCACTGCCGATGAGCCTGAGGGTGAAGGCTCAGATTATGAGAGCGATGACACCATGATGGACGCAGGACCGGCACCTGGCCCGCGGACAGAAACAAGGATCTGGCTTGCAGCTAGGCATCGTAAGTTTTACAGAGCCCCAAAGACAGAGTGCTAATTGCTATGTTCAGAGCGTGATTATCCCACTGGCCTCACCGCTCTTGCGGCCTTCATTGGGCAGCCAGATTTCCCTTCTGCGCTTCGAGAATATATCCACCAGCAAAATCACCCTGATTCCGGCCATCCAATGCCACAGGATGACTCGTTTGATGGGCCGATTCGCGTTTTTCATTCAGCAACAATACAATTCTATGCGCCTAGTGATTTATGTGGTGCAGGGGGTATGCATCGAAAAGTTCTCCGTGCCAATCCCAGTTGCAGCGGAGCGAAGCGCTTTGACACCGTTCTTGTCTCTATAGGAAATGACAATGATCAGGCAGCTATGCGAGGGCTCCTGGTTGCACGAATATGGTTGTTGTTTTCATTCTTCGACCCTTATTCCAGAAAGGACATATGTTGTGCCCTTGTTACCTGGTTTGTTCACCCTGGTGACAAACCAGAACGTGACAAAGAAGTGGGGATGTGGAAAGTTGTACCTGAGCGCGATGCAAATGATGAGTGGCTAGTTCAGGTTATTCACCTCAATACGATTTTTCGAGGTATTCATCTCCTACCGTGCTATGGTGAAGGGTTCCTTCCAGCGGACCTGGAGTGCAATGAGGCGCTTGATGCCTGGGACGAATACTTCGTCAATCACTTCATAGACTATCATGCACATGAGCTTCTCGCGTAGTGGTATTATACAGTAGCTTATGTGACTTTTACAGCTTTATATGGCTTTTTGTAGCTTTATTGAACGCTTTCACTTTTTTTCACTTTCTTGTGATGACCGAGTCCCAGCTTTTTCACTTTTTAGCTTTTGAACTTGTGGCAGCTTTAAAAAGCGGAAAAGCGGAAAAGTTTATGTACATTTTACCGATGCACTCCGGCTATCCACCCCTCGTCTACCTCCCCATCAATCGCCACTGGCAGCTTCTCTTGTCCACTTTGCGTTGCATCTCACTTGGTCGCTCTTCACTTGTTCTGTTGTACTAGCCTAGCGGCCCTAGTCCCTGCATCCTGCCTTTTATTTCTGTCTCATTTATTAGTCAACGTCTTCACAACCATTTCACCCTCAACCCCTCCACTCTATATCTTATCTAGACGCAACTGAAGGATCCTTTCCCCTCTCTTCACCTTTCACCTCACCTCCCTCCCCTCTCTGGCTATCTCACCCATCTACTAGTTCCTCCGCATCAATTGCCGGCTTCAAGTTCTCTTCTTGTCTACTTTACATTGCATCGCAGTCTCATTTATTGGTCGACGTCTTTACGACCACTTCACCCTCAATTCCCACCATCCACTCTATCTCTCTTCTAGACGCGATGGGAGGCACCTTACCCCTTTCTTCTCCTCCCTCTTCTCTTCTCTCCCCTCTCCGGCTATCCCACCCGTCATCTACCTCCCCATCAATCGCCGGCTTCGCTTCTTGTCCACTTTCACTTTGTCGCTCTTCACCTGCTCTGTTGTACTAACCCTGCATCCTGCTTTTATTTCCGCCTCATTTATTAGTTGATGTCTAGAAAAGGTGGTTGTCATCAGGGGTTGCGTCATTGGACTAGAGATGGGCAACGTATGGAGCCTGCTGGGACCGGAAGTGACTGTGGTTGGTACTCTCGAATCGCACTCTCAGTTACATGACATTATTGACCTTGATAAGGTCATTGTTATCTCCGGTTTCGGTGAGGTCGGGCCATGGGGGTCTTCTCGCACATGATGGGAGTTGGAGGCAAAGAGTCGTTTGACACTTGAGGGTTACATCGAGATGGCATGGATGATGGGCTATATCAAGCATATTGATGGTCGTCTCAAGGATGGTACTCTCCACGTCGGCTGGGTTGACGCGAAGACAGGCGAGCCTGTCAATGACAAGGATGTTCGGGGCAGGTATGAGAAAGAAATCATGAACCATGCCGGCGTGTGCTTTATTGGTGAGCCCTTTTTAAGTGTTGGCTCTTCCATGTCTGACAATGCCCAACAGAACCCGAACTGTTCCGTGGTTATGATCCCAAGCACAGGATCTGCAACTCGGAAGTCGAACTAATTCATGACCTGGAGCCGTTCGAGGTCACCGATTCAGACTCTGAGAGATTTGAAGAGCGCATATAGTGCAGCTGGTTATGTGCTAGGTGGACTTACTTGAGCGATGATTCAAGTAGACAAAGTCTGTATTTACTACGCTAAAGACTGTGGGTTTATATACATCTCAAAGAGTGTGATCAATGGTCACTTTGTGACACTGTACACTACTGTATAAAGAACGTGTCTAGTACGTGTACCTGTATGCTGTGCATTGCAGTATGTGTATCCCATAAGGGGATTCCTAGTAACAGTCTTACTTGGGCGGCTGTGCATATGAGATAACAGA